>CM039122.1:10701215-10986701 GCA_022036555.1 Microstegium vimineum | reverse complement strand
AGGAAACAACAAAATCAAATCCAGATTTTAAATTTGATGGACCTAACCAAAATTTATTGTAAATGAAAGAAAGTAGACACAATGTTAACTCTAGGAACCCCTCTAATTAAAAATAATAAAGAACATGTTTTTTACCGGAGGCAAATCCCATTTCCATTCAAAAAAAAGAAATACAAGCGTTTTGGAAGCAACAGAGAAAAGACACCACTAAAAGCATCTCCAGGAGACTAGCTAAATCCTTCTCTAAAGTTAAATTTGACTATTGCTAAAGAAAAAACGTCTTCAACAGACTATCTAAATGACTCCAAATTTAGTGATTCTCTATCCCACCTAATTCGCTCTCTACTTTTAGATAGTGTACCTCACTAGCTATCTAACTTTTAGTTTTACAGAGTCTGTTGGAGTACTCTCATATTATTCATTTTAGAGAGCAAAAAAATCACTAAATTTAGCTAATCAGTTTGGCTAATCTCTTGGAGATGCTAAGACCAACAGCTCCCTCCGCTACCCATCCTGCCCTCATTGTGAAACCTAAACCATAACCCAACTTCATCCACAGAAAACAAAAGGTTCAAACTAAATCTCAAAAAAAAAAAGGTTCAAACTAACGCCCGAGAAACCTCCGGGCCGTATTGCAACAACTATCACAAATCAAAAGAAAACACGAGGTCTTCCAAATGCCTGACGTCCTCAACAACTCTTCAAGCATTGTGATCTTCCCCCTCGTGATATTCTTCAATCTCCATCTGATATCCTGTACCATCAACTTCTTCGATAGGACGACAGCACCTCCTTAGCCACCCACAGCATAGTATTGCCGTCGTCAATGAGCGTCTCCCTGTCAAAAACTTAACATGAATTCTAAAGACTGACATCATTAAACAAAGAGTGTAGATGTACCCAGTCCAAGCAAGATCCTTCTAGCTTGGAAAGGAAAAAGAAACATATTGCCAACACCTGGTGCTCCATCTTCTTGATGGCAAGACAAGGCCAAATGTCTTCTAATTGCTTTCCTCTACTTCTTTTATATTGTTCAGGAGCTTCTGCTCACTCCCCACTGTAACCCTTCCTGCACCCCCTGTCTAACTCATTGTAACAAATTTTAGCCTCAAGGCTTTTATATATTCAGGTGGGGATCGACTCCCCCCCGTTGACAGTCAAAAAAAAAAAGATCAGAGTGGAAGGGCCATGATGTCATTGTAAGATGCCTGGATTCATCGCACTAACAGCCTTGGAGGCGAACAATTTCATCTTCGATAGTGGGCGTCCCCTCCTTTAGTTTTTGGAGGCAAGACTTCTTAAATGAAGACAGGTTCTAAGCTCATAGACTTTGTATTTCTAAGCGACGAGCTTTTCTCCTCATTGTAGACCTCTTTGGCTAGTTTGCTCATTGGCCTCGCTCGGGCCTCTTCTTTCTCCCGTCTTTGTTGTACAATTTTCCCTTTTGTAGAGTGGTTTGTTTTGGTTTTAATAAATTCTACGGTGGGGGCCTCCCCTGCTGTATTTCCGGTTTTAAAAAAAGGAGAAATAATGTCAACCTTGCAACAAATATCCAAAGAATGCGGACGACTCTTTTTGAAATTGCAGGCCACAGTAGAGAAATTTGATCTTGGATTCACCTAATTTAACAGTTCTGCTGTTATATTATTATCCATCCTTATAATCATCAGGGTGATTTTTGAAGCTGAATAGAACATACTGCTTCATCGAACAGTAGGAGTGGCTGTCATCTAGCATAGTTTTGACCTTTTAGTAAATATAAGAAATTTATCATGTCATGATTCATGGACAGCCAGTTAATTTCAGGTTTACAGCTGTTGTTTGTTCAGCTGATGGATTGGGAACTTTGTACTTGTAGTGCACAAACTCATAGCGAGAAAAAGAAGATTGAAAGATACCTGCCAGTCTAGTATGGTGGTGTCAATTCTGTTTTGTCAGAATCGTAGTGTCAATACTAGCCTGCATGGAATCTGGAGATCCTTATAAAGTTTATTCCATTCATATACAGCAATATTGATTGCAATTGGCCAACACATGAAATGGATGGTGTGAATCTCTCGGACACATTACAGTGCCTGAATCAGTGCATCTCTGTGGTCAATTCGATTCTTCCTTTCAATGCGATTTGTTACTGTCGACATCGTGCGACCGATGTCATTGCGACACATGTGCTTTACAATGTGTCTGAACTCTGAAGTGACTAGTCCATTACCAGACCAAATTTCCATGAGAAAATGATGTGAGGAGAACTCCAGAACTTGGTGCTTTCTTTGGTTTGTGCTGTTTGTGCATATGCTGGCTGCAGGTTCATAATTATGAATAGAATTCAATTGGTATGGCTTACTTTAGGTGAACTCAGTCCTGAAACAAATCACTGATTTGTATGCTGACACATGCATACACTTTTTTACTTTTTTCTGCTTTTTGCACACAAGTCTTTTACTATTATTAGGTTACAAATAAATGTAATAAAATTGTGACCAGGTTCTTCTGCTGGTTTAAATAGCTGCAGTTGCTCCTGTGACCCTTTCAGACTAACAGTGCGTGCAGTTGCTCCGCAATGTTTAGAACTTCGATTATGCAACAGAAATGTGTAATATGAACTGAATTACAAGAAAAAGTTAATTAATCAAGCATTGGCAAAGATTAAAAAAACAGTAAATCAGGAGTAGAATAGCCACCGCATGTGAATAATTGCTTTAAACAATCCGTAGTTAATAGTGCGTCACAGGAGTGAAAAAATTCAGAGGACGATAACGTTGATTGACATGTTGTGACAATACCTCTGGATTGGTAACTGCTGATGTGTCGTCATATGCAGCATGTGATTCCTGTGATAATATTGATCGAGTGGCGCAGATCGACTGGAACAGCATGATCTGATGATGACTACAAGCATGAGGACAACATCGGATGCTATTCTCCTCGCCCTTTATAAATTGGCACGAGAAGCATCACTGGGACACCAAAACTCTGAGCAACCAGGCAGCTCCACACTTGCCAGCCAGTGTCCAAGCTTCTCTCATGGAGATTGCAACCAGTTGCGATGCTGCACTCACAGTTAGCGCTGTTTCTCACCAAAGCGTACCTGTTCTGGTGCTCATATCTTTTCTGTCCCTGTTCAGCGCATTTCTGATATACTTCTATGCACCCTTGTGGAGTGTGAGGAGAGTCCCCGGGCCTCCATCCAGATTCCCCATAGGCCATCTTCACCTTCTTGCCAAGAATGGACCAGACGTCTTCCGTGCCATTGCCAAGGAGTATGGTCCAATCTTCAGGTAATCTCTCATGGAGATTGTAATCCTTGATTTACAGTAATGCATAGAGGGAGAAGTAACCATGGTCACCATGCGCAGGTTTCACATGGGAAGACAGCCACTGGTGATCGTGGCCAATGCCGAGCTGTGCAAGGAGGTTGGCATCAAGAAGTTCAAGGACATCCGCAATCGGAGCACCCCGCCGCCGTCAATCGGTTCCCTGCACCAGGACGCCCTCTTCCTCACCAGGTGCTGCTAGTTGCTGTTGTTGAACCGAATGAACTGACTGGTTAGTTTAGAAGTTAGAAACATTAGCTAGATGCAGGTAGACCGGAATGTTCAGTTCAGATAGAGAGAAGGCATGGAAAAATTTTGTTGTCTGAAATTTGCATGAATTTTGTTGACTGAGGCAATGATCTTACTCATATGTTATGATGTCAGGGACTCAACGTGGTCGGCGATGAGGAGCACGGTGGTCCCGCTCTACCAGCCTGCGCGGCTCGCCGGGCTCGTTCCAGTGATGCAGTCGTATGTGGACATACTAGTGGCCAACATCGCCGGCTTCCCGGACCAGGACTGCATCCCCTTCTGCCAGCTCTCGCTCCGGATGGCCATCGACATCATCGGCAAGACGGCCTTCGGCATCGAGTTCGGCCTGTCCAAGAATGCCGCGGGCGGCGGCGGCGGCGAGACCGAAGGCGGCGACGACGGCGAGGGCGACGACAACGTGAGGGAGTTCCTCAAGGAGTACAAGCTGTCCATGGAGTTCGTGAAGATGGACCTGTCGAGCTCGCTGTCCACCATCCTTGGGCTTTTCCTCCCGTGCGTCCAGACGCCGTGCAAGCGTCTGCTACGGCGGGTGCCCGGCACGGCGGACTACAAGATGAACGAGAACGAGCGCCGGCTGTGCTCCCGCATCGACGCGATCATAGCCGGCCGGCGGCGAGACCGGGCCAAGAGTTGCGCCGACGCCGTTGACGGCGCCGCCCCGCTGGACTTCATCGCGGCGCTGCTGGACGCGATGGAGAACGGCGGCGGCGCCAAGGAGTTCGCGCTGGCGGACAGGCACGTCCGCGCGCTGGCGTACGAGCACCTCATCGCCGGCACCAAGACGACGGCGTTCACGCTGTCGTCGGTGGTGTACCTGGTGTCGTCCTACCCGCACGTGGAGGAGAAGCTGCTCCGGGAGGTAGACGGTTTCGCACCGCGCGGCGGTGGACGTGCGCCGGACGCCGATGAGCTCCAGTGCAGGTTCCCTTACCTCGACAAGGTCATCAAGGAGGCCATGCGGTTCCACCTCGTCTCGCCGCTCATCGCCAGGCAGACCTCCGAGCGCGTGGAGATCGGCGGCTACGTCCTCCCAAAGGTAACATCCGGGGCGGCGCCGGCGATCTTCTGATCGATCATCAGCCAGTTGGATCGCTTCTCAGCTTTTGGTTTTTGCACGGACGGACGGCAGGGAGCGTACGTGTGGCTGGCGCCGGGGGTGCTGGCCCGGGACGCGGCGCAGTTCCCGGACCCGGAGGAGTTCCGGCCGGAGCGGTTCGCGCCGGAGGCGGAGGAGGAGCGGACGCGCCACCCGTACGCGCACATCCCCTTCGGCGTCGGGCCGAGGGCGTGCATCGGGCACAAGTTCGCGCTGCAGCAGGTGAAGCTCGCCGTGGTCGAGCTCTACCGCCGGTACATATTCCGACACTCGCCGGCCATGGAGTCGCCCATCCAGTTCGACTTCGACCTCGTCCTTGCCTTTCGCCACGGTGTCAAGCTCAGGGCCATCAAGAGGGGCTGAGACTGCCACTGCCTTTGCTTTGCTTGGGGTCCATGGTGTCGGTGGGACTGCTTCCGTGATGGTGCCATGGTGTCTTCTTGCGTGTAATTTCTACTTCTATATAGTATAATATATATTCATATATAACAATTAGCATATAATACTGTATTCAGTATATATAGGATATTAACATATGTAAATAGATGGTGAAGATTGCACGTATTGAACAGCTGGTAAAGGTGTTGCAGGTACAACTTCAGTAGAAGAATTTGTATGCTGTACGGACCAAATTAACATGAATTTGGCAGGTTTCACGAGATTTGCACAATCTTTACAGATAAAGTTCAGGATGGGCAATTCATGGCTTACACTAACAACTTCCTGGTTTTGTATGGTTTACAAACTGTGATTCTGGAAGAAGCTAGTTTCGTACAAAAAAATGAAAAGGAACAAAAACTCACTCACATCCTCACCGTACATATATGATTAAAAAACAAACTAGAAAAGGGCTAAAGGCTACAAAAGAACACAAACTTCTAGAACAAGTGCATCTAAAAACATGCTCCTTTTTACATGGAATCACCTGCCAAGAAACAAAATCATCAGGTTATAAATATCCAAGGCTTAAATCTAAGAGGTAGGTCAAGTGATGTACCATCAAAGGATGGCTGAAACCAGACAAAACAATGGAAATGATCTCAGCAGTGCATAAAGTCTTCCGGCTTCCTACAGTGGTGATCCCATAAAGCTTTGTGCTGGGAAAGTATGTGAAGTTGTGAACAAATGAAAGTTGGCAAATGCAGAAAGCAGAACAGAGTACAAGTTTGTGCCCTTACTTGACTGAGGAACTAACGGAGCTCATCATGAAAGCCATAATCATCTTCTGTGAATAAAGCATTGTAAAAGACATAGGGGTTCTCAATCATCTCGTTCATGCTCAACTTTCCATCTTTGTTTGTGTCAGCCTACATTGTCATAGGAAAGGGTTATAGTAGCAAGTAAAAGTCACCGAGTCTACCAAGAAAAACATAATATGCTTGAAGATTTCTCTTTCAGCACAAAATGAAGTTTATCATGATAAATAAGAAAAAGCTGTTCCCAAACACTAGAAAAACTTTAAGCCCAAAATCTGACTTTGAGCTGCAGACTGAAATTGAAGATAGACACATATGGCGACTTGCTTCAAATTGTCAATATTCCGCTAAATCAGCTTATGAGGGCCTATTTTTTGGATCAACTCTTTTCAGGCCATGGGAAAAAAATTGGAACACTTGGGCACCGCCCAAATGTCGTTTCTTTATATGGTTGATCGTTTGGCTCGCCGGGGTCTCCCTCATCCTGAGCACTGTCCTTTGTGTGACCAAGCAGCCGAAACCATTGATCATCTCCTCATTGGTTGTGTCTTCACGTTCCGTTTCTTGTCACAAGTTGCCCTGCAATCCCTTTCCCCTCAGCCCACTGATCTCTCATTTTTAAATTGGTGACACACTATTGCAGGGAATTAATTATCTCATAATTCTTGGAGCATGGACTGTATGGACTCATCGCAACAGGCGTGTTTTCGATGCAGCAGGCCCTGATATTGCAAGAGCTCTGATCATTGCTGGAGAAGAGCGAAAACTATGGTCAGTGCTGCTGTTGGTCGCCCTTTGAAACAGACACGGGTGCGCTTGTTTTTTTCCTAAGGATCAGAGAGTTTTGTGGGAGTTCTGTGTGAGTTGGCGTGAGTTGAGTATGTGGGCTTGCCTTTTGGCTGGCCTAGGGTGTGTTGAATGGGTTCTTTCCCTTTGTTTTTACTTCTTAATATAATGATGTGCAGCTCTCCTGCATTTTTCGAGAAAAAAATAGTGCATAATGACGGAATTAGAGACAAAGGAATATTAACTTATCCTATAAGTAAAGCAAAATGCAGCTGGCCTTTACCTGAGATATTACATAGTCAGCTTGTTGCTTGGCATAGAAGTGTTCTGACGGATGGAGATTATCAATTATAGGCTTTAGCTCATCTGCTGATAAGAGCCTTCAAAATGTGGGAAAGCCTCCTATGTCAGTCAGAGAGGATCATCCTTAAATGCATAGAAACAACTTATAAAACAGTGAAACTTGTAATATTTACCCATCATTATCCAAATCAAGGTGTGAAAATGACTTTTTAGCTGGTGCATCAGAACCACCAGTGTCATCTGTTATGCCTTCGTCATCATAGTGTCGAATTGAATAAAATAATCCACTGAAGAACTCCTGGAAATTGAGCTTTCCATCGTTGTCTTTATCTTTCTCCCTAAATAGTCGACACAATTCATCGTAAAATAATATCTTAGAATGGGCAGCTGTGCAGCTCAAACAGCAACATAATTCTGGCAGAACTAATAAAACCACCCATTTCAGTCAGATTAACCTGTATTGGTACTAGATGGTATGACATTGCAAATAATTTGGACAATCCAAAATCAATGCATGAAGTTGATTTTGATTGGATGCCAGTGTATGTAGCTTGGTGGGATTTATGACTCTTAAAAAACGATATCAGCCACATCTTCAGAAATGTTATACTTATTGCATTTACATCCAAAAATGGCATCGAACACAGTAAGAAACAGCATAGATCCTTCATAGACCCAGAGCCTAGTTTGACTACCCAGAATTGCCAAATAAAGCTCGTTGAATTAGGCTGCCATTTGACATAGTTGACAAAATGAATAAAAATTAAAATTTTAACAATGTCATATAAAGCATCTGAAATATGTAGCCATAATCTGATCTGGCTATGTGCTCCACTAAACACTATGTAACTTGGCAGCCAATACATGCTTACGTAGTATCAACATCACAATATGAGAAATGGGAGGAATTAAATAGTCAACGAGAATCCAATATTAATTCCTTGATTATATGTACCATTTAGAATTTGATTTGAGTTTGAGTTTCTTTTTGTGAACATAGAATAGCACAGGAAGCGATTTGTTGTTAATACATCAGGTTATTAACCAAATGGACAAACTCAATCACAGTTAACTACCATAAATTTGTGGATGCTTATAGTTATCAAATTAGTGTTAAACCTCACATGAATTGCCTAGTCAACTCTGTTTCTTCCTTAGTTGCTTGTGGTGCTTGGCTAGTCAGTTATTGTGTCACACTCACACATAATTTACAATCATGGAATAAACCATGTGTGGCAGCTGGTAAGCAGAGCACCCCCAGAAGTTATTGTGTCACACTCACACATAATTTACAATCATGGAATAAACCATGTGTGGCAGCTGGTAAGCAGAGCACCCCAGAATTATTATTATTCTTTTATTATAGCTATTGTTATAATCTCTAATTCTGGTAAGGGGACATCAAATTTGGTTCCATTGAAATAGAGGAAAAATAAACTTTTCCATCATTGTTGATCTTGAACAGAACTGCAGTAATACTGCTAAGATAAGGGAAGACAATGGGCTCGAATACAAACATGTAACAGAAAAGTTTAGAGGGAAAACTTGTACCTGACTTCTTCTTTGCACAACCAATGTATCAGCTTCGGGTTGGTTGTATCAGCTGGATGTAAAAATCTGCAGGCAGAAAGGCAAACTAATAAATGTTGGATAAGAAAATAAGGGGTTTAGAAAATGCGTGGTCAGAGAAGAAGTTATACTCATTAAACTCAGTAAGATTTAGAAAGCCATCACCATCCATATCTGCAGCACTAAAATGCTCCTCCTTCCACCATCCCACTCCATCATTAGTTGAGTTATGATCTGGACATAGGCGAGGCTTAGTGCTGAAATCACTAAGGTATGTATGTGATGATTTAGTCATTGCAGGTCGTGGCCTATTGAACTCTTTCCACAATCCATACAATCTTGCTGAGTTATGATCTGTACATAAATGGGACTATTTTCTATGAGATTGGTAGGCACACACATCTAAGCTTTTTCATCCCATGTAATGTATACAACTTGGTCAATCCATGTGACTAGTTGACAACTATTCAAGTTGTTCTGTATTTATTGAATCTTTGTTCAACACATATGGAAAACTGAAAGTTCAACGTCTATTAGTTGACACCACGAAAACACATGTAAAATTCACAATTCAGGTATATTGAAAAATTATCAGAACTCCGAACTTGGTAGCAATATCACTTGCAGCTTATGTCATGCAACTACATAGGCACTGATCTGGAATAACATTCATATGAGCATACAAATCATAATTACAGTTTCAAGGAAAAATACTAGTGACAATTGACAAAGGCCTATGTATACATCACTGGAGACTATAAAGGTTCCCAGTTGCCACACATGGTGTAGCTCCCAATTGAAAATTAGGGATTAAAATTATATACATATTTGCTACTCCCTCCATCACCAATTATAAGATGTTTTGGCTTTTCTAGATACATAGCTTTTTCTATGAACTTAGATATTCACTATGTCTAATACACAGTAAAACCAATGTATCTACAAAAGCCAAAGCATCTTATAATTTGGAGCAGAGGGAGTATAATTCAGGCATATGGGCCTTGGAAAAGGATCCACATTTCTTAGAACTATAGGCAGCAGACCTCATTCTTTTTATTTGAAAATGGGCAATTTGAAGCATTACATGTAAGAAAAATTACAGTGAAAGGATTTCCAGGATGTCTTACTAAAAGTTTAAAACATCAGTTATAACATGAAAGTTCAATTGCTTGGCTTCAAGGTGGCCGAAGTATACATGGCAAATGGACTCGCAAAGACGGATTATTTACATAAACAAAAGTAAAATGACTTAATATCACAATGTAGCCTAAAAATCAGCTGTCAGCATATGAATCCCCAGATCCAACAATAGGACGTGGTCAAACAAATCTTGGCACCAAGATTAAGAGCTTATACATACCAGCTGTGGTTGCTGGATTACGAGCACCCACGAACTCCCAAATTTAGTGCAAGGATACAAACCTCACTGAAGAATCAAACATAAACAGCTGGAATCGTGCATACATATATGTACGTACCGTCGAAACGCCAGGCCCAGCTGGGCCGCTCGTACTCGCCGAAGGCGACGCGGCCGTCGTGATCGCGGTCGTGCAGCTCGAGTTCCCGGGCGGTGCGGTGCAGCACCTCCCGCCGCGCATTCGCGAGGTTCCACGCGGCCAGCTCGGAGGCCGTGACGGCGCCATCGGCAGGGTCGACATCGATCTTTGGGAACAGCGCCTCCACGCGAAGCGTGACGTTGAAGCGGGCGGAGTCGTTGATGTAGTCCTCGTCGGCGTCGGCCTCGCCGTCGGTGAGATCCTCTGGGACCGGCGCCGCCTCCATGCCCGGCGCGTGCAGCCCCGCGGCGGCGAGGCGCTCCCACTCGCGGTCTTCGAGGCGGCGCTCGATGTCCGCGACGACAGGGTCGAATGGGATCTGGTGGTGGTGCGCGTGCGCGTGCGCGCGGGCGCGTAGGCGGAGGCGGCGGTGCGGGTGCGGGGTGGGGGACGGGGAGGAGGGAGAGAGGCGGAGTAGGAGGAAGAGGAGGCCAGCCGAGGTCAGCGCCAGAGCTAGTGTTAGTGCGACGGTCGAAGCCGCAGAGGGCTTCCTCGCCGCCGGCTTCGCCATGGCCGATGAGTCGCGGCTCCGGCACTTTGTTTTATTTTTCTGTGCTTTCTTTTGACAGGTAGGTCACAGTTCAGTAGTCCACACTCAGATGAGTGATTTTTCTTTTCTTTTTTTTTTGACAACGCACAGGATTAGTTTACATAGCTTCTTTGTACTAGTAAAATTGAAGTTATTTATAAAAAATATTTAGTAAATAGCCTCTTTGTTTTAGTAAATTAGAGATATATAAGAGGCGGTAGAAGCTATTCTTTTCAGCTTGCCTCTGCCACTCTTGGTTTGTCTTGATGGTTTTCTGTGACTTCAATACGTAGATTTGTCACCTTGGTTTGTCTCTTCGGTTTTCTTGTGACATCAACGGTAAAGTAGTTTGATTTTTTGGTTATTTGATGAAATTGCATACATAATAACTCTGAGAGATGGCTAAGAATCTCTACAAAACATTGTCTATGACGCATGAGCCGCTTTTCATGGAACCCCATGCTAGTCAATGGTGCTAGACTACATGATGTTTGGTTAAGAGTAACTTCAACAAGAGCTGCAAATTAGAGCCTCTAGTTACTTTCCTAGCGAATTTTATGGGCCCTCGTAGTCTTGAAGAGAGCATGAATCCTTTTAGCCACTAGTTGTTGAGGGTCTCATTAAGAGCTAGTGACCGAACCTCTGGTCTTGCTTCATGCCACAGTTTGTCGTCGGCGAGGGGGGTCTTGTCGTATCAGCTTCTCGAGCCAACCAGGCGGTGTGAGCAGGTGAGAGTCCCCATGTGTTTTGGTTTTGAGTAATTGATGAAACCCACCTAAGTACTAACCTTAATCTCTAAGTGTGAATCATGAGATAGGTCGG
Source organism: Microstegium vimineum (assembly GCA_022036555.1). Taxonomy (NCBI): domain Eukaryota; kingdom Viridiplantae; phylum Streptophyta; class Magnoliopsida; order Poales; family Poaceae; genus Microstegium; species Microstegium vimineum. Next base: position 10,975,257 of record CM039122.1, on the reverse strand, counting down.
TACATACCATGTGATGGAGCAAGATGAATCAAGTGAGGATGGCACAAACTCTAGCATGGTAGTGGAAAGAAAAATGGTGTGAAGGCAAATGTGAAATGTTAGGAACCATTTTCGGTTTGGTGATCAAGACATCATAGAGGATGTGATCACATTTAGGATAGATAGTCGTACTAGCATGGAGGGAGCTCTTAAGTATGATTACGGTTATCATGTGCCACTAGGTTCATATGCATTGCATTAAAATCAATTGAATTAGTGGAAACATCCGACTAAATCCAAGATAATTGTGGACTAAAAGCTAACACACGTGCACAATGTGACACCCTGTGTCAAGCTTGCATTAGGATCATCATTAGCCACTAAGCACAAGCATTGCATTCATGTTTGCATATGCTATCATTTTATGTGTGTATTTATATGTTTTGAAACTAGAATTTAATAGGTGTTTTGTGCTCAATCTGGTGATCAATCTGTTTAGTTAAACCTCGATATGCTTAGAGTAAAATATGGTTTGCTTTATGTTGTGTTACCCTGCTTAGCTAAGGTTAGTTTATCTGTTAAAAAGTTAAAGTAATTCTTTTCTTAAATAGCTTAAATAAGTTTTTAATCACCGACTCTTGAACTAATGGTTTTCAGAATTTATGATCTACATGAAAAGGGTAGAGAATAATATTCTAAACAACTTTGGTTTAAGTGTCAAAGCTTAGTTTGGAGTTTTCAAAACTGTTTTGAATCAATTTCTGTTTTGAATCAAATAAAAGAAAATGGGAAAAAGGAAATCAGAACTGAAACAGGTTGAGTACTGCTTTCGGCCCGCTCAGCCTCGACCACCGCTCGATAAGGGACGGACCGAGGGTCGATCGAACGACCCCGGGCCAGAGGCTCGATCAGCCAGTCAATCGACCTCCCTCGACTTCGACCCCTCGATATGACGGACAGAGGCTCGATCGAACGACCCCCCCCCCCGCGCAGAAGGCTCGACCGAGTCGGAGGCTCGATCAGCCGATCGACCCTACCCTCGACATCAACCCCCTTCCTGCGCGCTCGCCCGCGCGCACTCACCCGACCGCGGCTGAACCGTACGTCGGCGTCGTCCGCCGCGTGGCCGACGATGCCTGACCGCGGAAGTGGAACACGCCATCGCCGCCGCTGCGGCACTGCACCGACATCGCTGTCGCCGCTCGCTCTGTCTCAGTCGCGTCCGCACTCGCGCCCGCGCTAACGGCGCTAGGACCGAGCTGCATCGTTTTCCCGCCGCTGACGCTCTGCTTCGCCGCCGCGGACCTGCCAGCCGCACTGCCGCGCGTCGCGCCGTCGTTTCACAGTAACGCCGCCGCAGTGTCGCGTCTGATCGGCGCCCCGCCTCGTCTCTTTCGCAATCAAGCGCGAATCCGCGCTAACGGCGCGTCGACCAAGTCTTGCTCTGCGCCTCTCGCCGCAAACACGCCAGCGCCGCTGCCACCGCCGCACCATCGCATCACGGCCCCCACTGGCCGCGTCGGTCGGCCATGACCGTGCAAAGAGGAGCGCCTATACCTCCTCCGCTTCCCACACTCGTTTGCACTCATCCTCACTCGCTCACTCGCTCACATTCCTCTGCCATCGTTGCGCCAAGAGCTCCGAGCACCGCAAGCGCCTTCTTCTCAAATCCACCACCACCCGAGCTCCTCTGCTCGATCCATCTCGCACTAGCCTTCGCCTTTGCCCCGCACACACGCTGCTCGCCTCGCTTTAACCAGCCTTGGACTCTAGTCACCGGAACGCCTCCGCCGTTCCTTGGTCTCGAGTCGCCACCGCACCGACCAACCAGCGTTCACCTCTTCACCATCTCGCCCCCGACACCTCCATCTTCGTGGAAGCTTCACCGGAGTTAGCCGAGGTGAGAACGCCTTTCCCTAGCTTCAGTTCGACCTGTGTCATCACATCACCGTTGGTCGTGCGCCATTGCCGCCGCCGCGGAGCTTGCACGCGGCCAGGGTTCCACATAGCCCTTCGGCTCAACCAACCCTCGAATCGCACTCACCGCATCGCCACGATGCTCACACAACCCAGCGCCGAGCCTCGCATCGCCGGTGATCACCTCACCGTGTCGCACCGTCGTGCTGCACCGCCACCGTACGCCGCCGACCACTTTCACGGTCGCAACAGTTCAGCCAACTCCACCAGTGGATGCGCGTAATCATCCGAGCCTAGCACACCCAACCCCACCGCCGGAGACCTCACCGCCAGCAAGAACGCGCCAGTCAGCGCCGTCCTCTGTTCCCTGCACGTCGACAGTCAGACCTCGAGTAATCGAGGGTCCTGCCTGTCAGTCGCCCCGCACGCCTCTGCGTGTCTCGAGCCGGTTTCCGAAATGAATTTCTTTCTCATTTTTCAGTAATGTGTCATGCTTGTTTAATTTATATCTAGAGTTTGGTAAATCCTAAAATGGTGAAATCTGTTTTGTTAGACTCTTTATGTTATGATCGGTCTGTTGTATTTATATAAATGTTTTTGGAGAATGTCTTCAGTACTAGTGTTTAATTAGTTGTTTTCTGCATATATCAAAGTTATTTGTGTTCCTGCTTAAAGTGGTCATATATATTTGTGCATGTATAAATCATGGAACTTTCCTGATAAATATGTTTTAAGTGTATTGTTCTGCTAACAATAAGTTATAGCATGTTTTACCCTTGTTGCTAATAGTTCTAGTTGTAAGTAGCTTTGTGGTAATTTAACTGGTTAAATGCTTAGAATCTCTTTTAGTGTGCTAAACCTTGTGCAAGCATCATCCCTGCACCATTCAGTTATTTATTTATGCATTGCAATCATTTAGGATCCGTGGAGGAACATTCGGAGCCAACAGAGACAGAAGTCCAGGAGGTACAGGAGCTAAACGAGGAGTACCACGAGCTCGACACTAACCTCCCTGAGTGCCCTGACCACCAGCCCTCCACCTTCACTCAAGGCAAGCCCCGGAGCATTCTTAAGCCTCCCAATATTTACAATTAACCTACTTGAGTATTTTATACTGTGATGCATTAGGTGACAGGAGTTGATTGAATCCTAATTGTTGCATTACCTTCCTTGAATATTGTTTTACCTACCTTATTACCCTGTTAATAAAAGTAAAAGCAACCGCTTAGCCTGCTTAGAATAAATGGTTACTTTTATTTATGTTTCGTGTTATCCCATAGGGGTAATACTATCACGGTTGGCTATATTTGCTATCGTGGAAAGAACCAATGGTAGTAATACCGTGCTTACCGGGACAACAAAGAGAAATATGTCAAGAAAGAAGAAAAGAAAGATGAGAAGAAGAAGAAGAGCATAGCTTTCAAAGCTACTTCATCACACAAAAGCAAGTGCAAAACCAAGGTTGAAGAATCAAGTGAGGATGAAGACCCAAGTGCTAGTGAAGTGGATGAACAAGAAATGACTCTCTTTGTGAGAAAGTTTGGAAGATTCATGAAGAAGAAGGGCTATCATACAAGAAGGAAGAGACCATCTTCCAAGAACTTTGATGAGTTAAGAAAGTGCTTCAAGTGTGGAAGCTTCGATCATCTCATTGCTCATTGTCCATACAATAGTGACAAGGATGATGATCACAAGAAGAGAGACAAGAAAGAGAAGAAGCCCACCTTTGATAAGAAAAAGAAGAAGAAGGGGTATTCTCACATAGTGACATGGGATACTGACTCTTCATGTGATGATGATGATCAAGAGAAGAAGACCACTACCAAGAAGAAGGCTCTTGCAAGCATTGCAATGAGGGACAAGATCTCTCTATTTGACACTCCATCATCATGCTTCATGACTAAGTACACTAAGGTACTTTCTCATGATGAGAGTGAGAGTGAGAGCGATAGTGATAGCGAGGAGCCTTCAAAGGAGGAACTCATGGACATGCTTGAACAAGCTAAGGAATACATAGATAAGAAGAGGAAGGAATGCAAGGAATTACTCAAGACCAATGTGGCTCTTGAGCAAAACCTTGATGAGGCCGTGGCATCTCATGAGAGGCTAATGGAAGCCCATAAGAAGCTAGTGAAGTCTCACACTAAGCTTGAAAGAGCTCATTCCTCTCTCTTAGATCAAAGTAAGAAAGAGATTGTTCAAACATGTGACATGGGAGTTACTTGTGATATTCTTGATGAATCATTTTATGCTCCTATCATTGTTGCTCCCACTAACCCCTCTTGTAGCACTACCACTTCTACTTCATCTACTAGTGATGGTTTCACTTGTGATGCCTCACTAATGGTGGAAAATGAAACCCTCAAGAAGGAGGTTACAAAGCTCAATCACTCCTTAGCTAAGGCTTATGGAGGTGAGGACCACTTGCTTATGTGCTTGGGTAGCCAAAGAGCTTCTCTCTACAAAGAGGGATTGTGCTATACCTCCAAGAAAGGCAAGACCGCCTTTGTTTCTCACAAGACTCATTTTGTGAAGAACACCGGTAGCTATTGTAAAAGTTGCAAGCAAGTTGGTCACAATGAGCAAGCATGCAAGAATAAGAAAGCCAAGCAAGACATATCCTCTATTAAAGTTGATTCATTATATGTAGTTTCCAAGGGTACTAATGGTGTTCATGCCAAGTTTGTTGGTGCACCTTGGATAGCTTCCAAGAAGTCCATTTGGGTACCAAAATCCTTGGTAACTAACCTTGGAGGACCCAAGCAAGTTTGGGTACCTAAAAATAATTGATCTCTCTTGTAGGTCAATTACAAAGCCGGAGGGAGGCATTGGGTGCTTGATAGTGGGTGCACTCAACACATGACCGGAGATGGAAGAATGTTCAACTCAATCAACCAAGATAGTGATCATGAATTTGATAGTATCACATTTGGTGATAATGGCAAAGGCAAGGTGAAAGGGCTTGGAAAGATTGCTATCTCCAATAACCAAAGCATTAGTAATGTGCTTCTAGTTGAAAGGCTTGAGTTCAACTTATTGTCGGTGGCTCAACTATGTGATCTCAGTTTCAAGTGCATATTTGGAGTGGAGGATGTGGAAATCACAAGTGTGGATGGCTCTAATATGATCTTCAAGGGTTTTCGGTATGAGAACCTATATCTTGTGGATTTCAATGCTAGTGAGACTGAACTCTCAACATGTCTCATCACCAAATCTAGCATGGATTGGCTATGGCATAGAAGGCTTGGACATGTTGGCATGAAGCAATTAAACAAGCTAGTCAAGCATGATCTTGTGAGAGGCTTGAAGGATGTCTCATTTGAGAAGGACAAGCTATGTAGTGCATGCCATGCCGGAAAGCAAGTTGGCAACACTCATCCAAAGAAGAGCATTATGAGTACAAGCAAGGCTTTTGAGTTATTGCATATGGATCTCTTTGGGCCAACTACATATGCAAGCATTGGTGGAAATAAGTATAGATTTGTGATAGTTGATGACTTCACAAGATACACATGGGTATTCTTCTTGAGTGACAAGAGTGACACATTTGATATCTTAAGGTCATTTGTCAAGAGGTGCCAAAATGAGTTTGAAACAACTATCAAGAGAGTTAGGAGTGACAATGGGAGTGAGTTTAAGAACACAAGAGTTGATGAACTTTGTGATGACTTTGGGATCAATCATCAATTCTCTCCAAAGTACACTCCTCAATCAAATGGGATAGTTGAAAGGAAGAATAGAACTTTGATTGACATGGCAAGATCAATGCTAAGTGAATATATGTTAGTCATTCTTTTTGGGTCGAAGCTATCAACATGGCTTGCTACTCTTGGAATACTTGAGAAGACTCCATATGAGCTATTGAATGGAAGAAAGCCAAATATTGCTTACTTTCGGGTATTTGGGTGCAAATGCTATATATTGAAGAAAGGAACAAGGCTAAGCAAGTTTGAAAAGAAATGTGATGAGGGATTTCTACTTGGTTACTCTACATCAACCAAGGCTTATAGAGTGTGGAACTTGTCTAGTGGAATTCTTGAGGAAGTTCATGATGTGGAATTTGATGAAACTCAAGGTTCTCAAGATGAACAAGAAAACTTGGATGATGTGAGAGATGACATGTTGGTCAATACAATGAAAGATATGGATATTGGTGATATTAGACCAAGACAAGTGCAAGATGAAGATGAAGATCAAGTGACCATTCCAAGTGATCAAGCTAGTGGTTCTCCAACTCAAGATCAAGCAAATGCTAATGAAGCTCAAGTTTAAGATCAAGATCTACAAGAGGCCAGTCCATCACCATCTCAACCGAATGCTCAAGATTCCCACATGCAAGTGCTCCAACCTACCAATATTGCAAGAGATCATCCTCTAGATCAAGTTATTGGAGGCATTCAAAGTGGTGTTCAAACAAGATCAAGATTGGCTTCATTTTGTGAGCATTACTCTTTTGTCTCATTATTTGAGCCAACCAAGATTGATGAAACTTTGAAGGATGTGGATTGGATAAATGCTATGCATGAAGAGCTTAACAACTTCACAAGAAATCAAGTTTGAGAACTAGTGGATAGACCAAGAAATCACAATGTCATTGGAACCAAATGGGTATTCAAGAACAAGCAAGATCAAGATGGAATAGTGGTGAGAAACAAAGCAAGACTAGTAGCACAAGGGTACACTCAAGTAGAGGGTCTTGACTTTGGGGAAACATATGCTCCGGTTGCAAGATTAGAGGCAATAAGGATTCTATTAGCCTATGATTGTGCACATAACATCAAGTTATACCAAATGGATGTCAAGAGTGCATTCTTGAATGGGTATATCAATGAGGAGGTATATGTTGAGCAACCACCCGGATTTGAAGATACAAAGAAGCCCGACCATGTATTCAAGCTCAAGAAGGCTCTTTATGGATTAAAGCAAGCACCTAGAGCATGGTATGAGAGATTGAGAAGATTTCTCCGCTCTAAGGGATTCAAGATTGGATTGGTTGACACCACCCTATTCACAAAGAAGATTGGAAGTGACTTGTTTGTCTTACAAATCTATGTGGATGACATTATCTTTGGGTCTACAAATCAAGAATTTTGTGAAGAGTTTGGTGAAATGATGGAAAACGAATTTGAGATGTCCATGATTGGTGAACTTAGTTACTTCCTTGGACTTCAAATCAAGAAAATGAAGAATGGCACATTTGTGAATCAAGGGAAGTACATCAAGGACATGATGAAGAAGTTTGGATTAGAAGAGGCTAAAGGCATTAGTACTCCTATGAGGACTAATGGACACTTGGATAATGATACAAGTGGCATAATGGTGGATCAAACACTCTATCGGTCAATGATTGGAAGTCTACTCTATGTGACCGCATCAAGACCGGATGTCATGTTTAGTGTATGCATATGTGCAAGATTTCAAGCATCTCCTAGAGAGAGTCATGTGAAGGCCACAAAAAGAATCTTGAGATATTCGAAGCATACACAAGAGGTTAGACTATGGTTTCCCAAGGGGTCAAGATTTGAACTAGTTGGATATTCGGACTCCGATTATGTGGGATGCAAGATTGATAGGAAGAGCACTAGTGGAACATGTCAACTACTGGGAATATCACTAGTCTCATGGTCATCCAAGAAACAAAATAGTGTGGCACTCTCTACCGCCGAAGCCGAATACATTAGTGCGGGGAGTTGTTGTGCACAACTATTATGGATGAAGGCCACCTTGAATGATTATGGAATCAAATTCAAGAAGGTTCCATTGCTATGTGACAATGAAAGTGCGGTGAAGCTTACAAGAAATCCCATCCAACATTCTAGAACCAAGCAACATAGATGTGAGACACCATTTCATAAGGGATCATCAACAAAAGGGTGACATTTTCATTGACAATGTGGGCACCGATGATCAATTAGCCGACATATTCACCAAGCCACTTGATGAGAAGAGGTTTTGCAAGTTGAGGAATGAGTTGAATATCTTGGATTTCTCCAACATGAGTTGATTCACCCCACTTATGACATGCCTCTACTCCAAGATAGCAAGGTATAATTGATTGACATATGCATTCATCCTTTGCTAGACTTGTGTAGAGCATATAGACATCATCTCTTGCTAAATTAGGCTCATTCATGAAAATTAAATGATTTCTATGGACATATGGCACCACTATAGCTTCTATGAGTTCTTTGATCTAGTGGTGACATATGACATGTTGATAAGCTTGTAACCTCACATGTTTAGTCTAGAATGCTTATTCTTGTACTTAACCAACATGGCCAAGATAATCATTGCAAGATGTGTGAAGAAGCTTGTCCATGGTTTAAACCGTGTTAAGTATATAGGACAAGTGATCTAGGTTGAACTATAAAAGATTATTAATTCCACTCTCTTTTTCAATTGACTTGATAAATAAATCTTCCTAAGTATCCTCAAGTGATACATGTTACTACAAGTGGTTTCCTTTGTGGTAATGTGTTACAGAGGGGGAGAAATTGTGATAAAATGATCTAAATATGATGGGGGAGAAAATAGAAATAGGGGTAAATATGATGAGGGAGAAAATAGAAATAGGGGGAGAAATAGGATTTTGAAAATTGAAAAAATAAATATTGAGCACACAAGTAGGGGGAGCAAGCCTATGAACAAGTTGTTGCATTTGAATGTGCATTTACACATATGTTTTCTTGCATTGAACTTCAATTCAATATGACTTGCTTGTGTGGTACATGCCTAGTATGATCTTGATTGATGAATTGATCACTAGCATGTATAGAAGTTAGCTAGATCCTTAGAATATCTTGTGTATATCCAATTGGTATCGAGCTAACCATGTTGCTAAGAAAGGTATGATTGGCGCACTTCGAATGGTATCACGCTTCAAAGGTCCATTTCTTATACCTTAGCATCATGTCATAGTTTGCAAGTGGGTTATCCCTCCCAAAAGGTCTATCTAAGCATATGTGCAAAACTTTGACTCATAATCATAAGAAGTGCACATATGTAGGGGGGGTAAAACACTTTCAAACCCATTGTGAATTCAAAATCATATTTCATATCATTTATATCGGGTTGTCATCAATTACCAAAAAGAGGGAGATTGAGAGATCTCTAGTGTTTTGGGTAATTGATGAAACCTAAAGTACTAACCTAGCTCTAAGTGATTGAGTAGGTATAGTACACTCATTGAAGATGATGACAAATGGTGGAGCAAGCAAAGGTGGTAGAGACCTAGAGCCCACACTTGGAGGAGAAGGAAAATGGAAAGACCCTAAGCTAAACAAGGCAAAGGTATATGCTAGGGCTTTTTCTTTTAGTGATCAAGACACCAAGTGAGTGTGATCACATTTAGGTTAGACAACCGTACTATTAAGAGGGGAAATTCAAAAGTGATTGCGGTTTGTCAAGTGCCACTAGGTGTTATCTATAGTGCATGTGAATTTAGGACCTAGTGACATACTCCATGCTAATTGACAAGTAAAACATGTCAAGAAGTGTTCACTAAAGAGGTATCTTAGTGCTTGGCACATTGGAGCAAGACAGGAAAAGATCAGAGACAAATGAGGATCAAGCAGGGGCGCCGGACGCTGCAGATCAGGGCGTCGAACAATGTCCGACGCGCCGGACGATGGCGCCGGACGCTGGCGTCAGCATGACGTAGTGTCTGTCGGCCACACTGAAGCCGTAGAGAAAATTCAGAGCGCGACGGACGCTGTCCGTCGGTATCTCGTGGAGCGTTCGTCGGGCTTCCAGAGGGCTCTGCAAGCGAGTGAATCGAAGACAGGCGTCGGATGCTGGGAACGGAGCGTCCGTCGCCCACGCGTCAGCCCAACGTCTAGTTCTGACAAGGCATCGGACGCTGGCGACGGAGCGTCCGTCGCCCCCGTGAAGAGCGTCCGTCGCCAACTTAACAGGGTAACGGTTAGAAGACTTTGAGGGGAGTTATAAATATGTGTTGGCCGGCTTGGGGGATCTCTCTCGCACATTTGAACATCTTGAGACTCCTTTGAGCTGAGCAAACTCCCTCCCACTCATATCCATGCTTGGTTAGTGAAAACTCAATAGAGATTGAGTGATCCAAGTGCATTTTGCATATAGCTTGCATCTAGTGGCACTTCGGAGGCGTTGTCACTGCGGATTTCTTGTTGCTCTTGGTGATTGCCATCATCTAGACGGTTTGGAGCAGCGGTGGTAGATCGAGAAGCTTGGTGATTGTGCTTCGTCGACTACAAGTTGATTGTGAGGGGTTCTTGTGCCTTCCCCGCGGGAGATCGCAAAGGTAACTCTAGTGGATTGCTCGTGGCGTTTCAATAGCCTCATCTTGTGTTGGTTGTGCGGCACCCGGTGACGGGTTTGGCGTGTGATGCCAATTAGCGCGTGAACTTCCAAGTGAGTGTCTTGCCACAACGGGGACTAGCTAGTTGGCAAACTAGTGAACCTCGGAAGAAAATCATGTGTCAACCATTGTCTCTTGTGATTGTGTGATCTTATTGGTATTCACTTGATTGGTTCATCCCCTACAACTCCACGGTGGTATAATCTTTCTTCCCATCTTTGCATTACCTTATTCATACTCGTCTTAGTATATTAGGGTGTGCCTAGAGGGTTACTAGAATTGAGTAGGTATTGAGTGATCCTAGAACTTATTAGGATAGAAATTGTGGTTAGGTGGCTTTGCATCCCCTAGTAGGCTAGTGAAAGATCTCTAGTGTTTTGGGTAATTGATGAAACCTAAGTACTAACCTAACTCTAACTGGATGAGTAGGTTAAGTACACAATGTGAAGAGAAAAAGAGACAAGTGATGGAGCAAAGGAGGCTAAGGAGAAAGCTAGCAAAGGTTCCACACTTGGAGAAGAAGAGAAGAGGAGTCCCTAAAGCTTTTCAAGGCAAAGGTAAACTAGGGCTTTTCTATTTTGGTAATCAAGACACCTAGTGGGTGTGATCACATTTATGATAGATAACCGTACTATGAAGAGGGGAAAATAGTTAGTGGTTACACCTATCAAGTGACATTAGGTGATCATCCATTGCATTGCATCTAAAACCTAATGAGCAACCTTGTAAAACTTGTTAAAATATACCACACATATGCACAAGTCAGTGAAACACTTGGTGGTGGCACATGAGATCAAGGGAAGCAAAGAGAAGGAAATTCAGAGCAAGAAAGAAGCTCCGGACCAGTTTTGCATGGAAGCACCGGACCAAGGCAAGTGGTCCGGTGGCTACTCCTAGCACTGGCCAGCAACTGAGGAAGCGTCGGACCAGAGCTCAAGTGGAGCACCGGACCATAGACGAGTGGTCCAGTGGCTCGATCCAGATTCAGCAGAAGGCTAAGACAGGCGTCGGACCAGTCTGCATGGTCCGACGGCCTAGTCCGACGGTCCAGTCCGGAGCTCGGGTGCTCACTGGATCCAATGATCAAGGCTCGAAGGAGGCACCAGACCACTCGGTATGGTCCGGTGGCCTAGTCCGGAGGTGCAGTCAGGTGGTTACTGGACTCTGGTTCTGGCCAAGGGTGAAGCATCGGACCAAGCACCGGAATAGGCGTCGGACCAATGTCCGTACCAAGGCGAGTGGTCCGACGGTGCCTGTTTCAGCGCGCCAACGGTCGAATTACAAAGCGTCGGATCACCTGCAATGGTCCGACGGTGTGTCCAAAAGTGGTCTGGTGGTCACGGTTTGCAGCTCCAAAAAGGGGGAAACGGCTAGTTTCTTTGAGGAGGCTATATAAGGGTATGTGACTGGTTCTAGGAACCTCTCTTGCACATTTGGCTGTTGCATACTCTTGTGAGCAAACCACACACACTCCCACTCATCTCTTAGTTGATTTTGATCATCCATTTGAGTGAGATTTGAGTGTTCAAGTGCATTACATGAGTGTTTCATCTTAGTGGCACTTGGGAGTTGATACCGCTGGTAGTTTCTTGTTACTCTTAGTGATTGTCTTCACCTAGACGGTTTGGAGCAAGCGGTGTGGATTCGAGAAGCTTGGTGATTGTGCTTCGTCGACCACAAGTGAAGATTGTGAGGGGTTCTTGTGCCTTCCCCGCGGGAGATCGCAAAGGTAACTCTAGTGGATTGCCCGTGTCTTGGAGAGCCCTTATCTTGTGTTGGTTATGAGGCACCCGGTGACGGGTTTGGCGTGTGATGCCAATTAGCTCTTGAACCTCCAAGTAAGTGAGCTGACACAACAAGGACGTAGCTAGTGGGCAAACTAGTGAACCTTGGTAAAAAATCAACTGTCATCCTTGTGTGATTGATTGGTGTTCTTGGAGCTCTCAACTTGATTGGATCAATCCTCTACTCGGCGGTATAATCACCCAATCTATCTCTTTCATACTTGCAAGTAGTATATTAGGTTGTGCCTAGAGGGCTTCTAGACTTGAGTAGGATTTGAGTGATCTTAGAATCATAATAGGATAGAATTTGTGGTTAGGAAGCTTCGCTTAGCTAAGTTTGCTATTGCTAGTCAAGCTTCGCCTTTTAGTTATCTAACTTGTTGTTGAGAATTGTTTTAGATTTCAGATTAGGCTATTCACCCCCCCTCTAGCCTTGGATTAGGACCTTATAGCCAGTGCAAGTCAAGCTTCGCCTCATAGTTATCTAACTTGTTGTTGAGATTGTTTTTTAGTTTTCAAATTAGGCTATTCACCCCCTCTAGCCATCACTTAGGACCTTTCACTCGATACCTCGGCAAAACGTCGTCGTGTCAAGATTTCTATCCCTAGCTCTTTCATACCACATTACTTTCCGCATCGTTCTTACTTTCATTGACTTGCTACCGCTTTCATAGTCTAAGGCACACTAATCGGTAGGCACGATGTGATTGACACTTGATAGGATTTCATATTTGCTTTAGAAATTTGAAATAAGCCCAATTCACCCTCCCTCTTGGGCATCTTGATCTATTCACATCCGTATCCAATACATTTTTGGTGATAGACATTTTCCAACTACCTTTGTAAATAAACCAACCGCCTCGGTTAATTGATTTTGCGAGGTGATCAATTTTTGGTGCATTGGTAAATAAAACAATAGAACTGAGGCGGTTGGATTTTGCAAATGCCTATTTCGCAAAATCATTTGTGTAGTAGTACCATGTCATATCACATATCCAATAAGCCCATTGACATCTAGGTGAGCATTTCAACATGTTCATGCCATCTTCACCTCCATGGGTCAAGGTGCTCACACTAGTGTACCTATAAACTAAATTCATGTGTATCTCAAGGAAACACATATTAGTCCACCTAGGTTGTTACTCAATTACCAAAACCAAACAAGGACATGTCAACCCACATTGAGGGTTAAGGTTGAGAAGCTTGTTTAGCTTGCAAAGCAATAATCGAAGGACTCACCTTGAGGATGAGCAACCAAACCTCGAGGATAAATCATTGTGTCTCTTTTGCCCCATTCATTTGCATATCAACACTTGTTCTTTACATTCTTATACTGTGTATAGTTGTAGTTGTTTGTGTAGCTCTAATTGTTGTAGTAGCTCTCTAGTTGAGTAGTGTTGTTAGAATAGCTTTTTGTGTAGCATAACTAGTTTAGTTGCTAGCCTCTAGTTTTGAATGCTCTAGTAGTAGTGTTAACCTTGCTACTAGAATTATTTAGGGGGCTTGATTTATTATGAATTAGGCTAAAAAAGTAGTGGTTAGTAGCCAATAAAAGATGCATAGAGATGTCTCATGAGATTCCTACACTCAAAGATACTCTAACAAAAATCTCACAAATAAGGTGCAAATCAATAAGAACAAGATGAACATAGAACACGAGACACACGATTAACCTGAGGTTCGACAAAACCATAAAGGAATGCTTATATCCTTGTTGTTGAGGGAGCCACAAAAACTTGGATCTCTTTCAACACTAACCTCTTACTAAACTAACCACAAAGGTCAAAGCTAAAGAGATATCACATTCTCACTAGAATCATGGGGGTAATACAAGCTTCCATGTTCTCAATCACAGATTGAGAGCCCATATGCAACTCCTTGTTGGCTAGGATTCCTTGAATCCAAGAGTAACAAACTCAAATCCATGCCTTGAAGGATTCTCTAATTTCTCAAGAGGTTTGACATCTAGAATCCAATTTGGAAAGCCCAACTGAGAAATAATTTTGCGCATGGAGACATAATATCGGACATCCTGAAAATGTCTCGATTTTCATGAACAAGTTAGCTCATAAAACTTTCTCCCAACACTTTTTACTATCTCACAAGGATTCGTTATCCTCTCTTGGAGCATAGAGATACATGCAAGATAATGACTTTGAATCCCCTTAATAGTACAATATTTTTTTATACTCAAATTGAGAATATAAACAATTTAAATATGCAATGAAACTTCATTTGCTGTAACTCATCTCAAATAAATTTGGGGGATCACCATTCATCAAATATTTCATTTCATACACTTAAAACTTGCTCAAATACTTTGTTAATATAGTAGCCCTTGGATTGTGTGTCATTAATCCACCCAAACCTATGATATAGCTAGATGAACTTTTAAGATCCAAACAAACTGTTCTTTTTTCTACCTAATCTACTTTGTAGGTAGGGAAATATGTTTTGTATCTACTTTGCAGCTATACGGAAAGATGATCTTTCATCTATTTTTTCTCAATCTACTAACCTCTCCATTTTAAAATATAAGTAATTCTAGCTTTTCAAGATACTTAGCTATTGGTATGCATATAGATATATACCATATATGTCTATATACATTGTTTTCTACGATGTATTTAGAAATACCATAACACTCAATTTAGAACGAAGGGGTAGGTAGTATTATTTTTAAAATATGCAATGATGATGGAATTATTTGGTTCTTGATATAAATCTAAGGCCCTGTTTAAGCAAATTATTTTTTGAGTTTTGTAAGATGTAGCAAATGTGGTCATATGTTGCCACAGGTATTAGACACCATATCATCGTTAGATGCGAGTTCTTCTAACTCGTATGAGCGTGAGTCATGAGGCCGAATCACATACGAGGTACGTACCGTGGTGTGACCCGATACATATTGGAATTATACTCTATATTTATCGTCACTAGACACGAGTTGTCCTAACTCATATCATCATGCGTCCTACGAGACATAGAGGATGAGTGCAGTTTATAGAGGAAAAATAAAGAACCGGTCTTCCGAGTAGTTAGGGAAAGATAGACAAAGAATGGGTAAAGAGAGATTTTTTCTCTTTAATATTAGATTAGAAGATACGATATTTATATAGTATAATATCATAGTTCTGTATTTTTTTTTGGTTTTGAAACACGATGAAGAGTTTGGATGGAATTAATAACGTTATAGTTTTTAAAAACCCATAGTATTACTTAAAACTGTATTTTTTTGAGTTTTTAAAACTCCCCTTTAATTTTTTTGTAACCATAGTTTGACACATCTTTTGCTTTTCAAATTTAAACTAAAGTTTCTTGAAAGCACGGCATCCAAAAGTTATGATTTGCAGAAATTTGTCCTGGTTCTAGACTTCAGTCAACTTCATTCGTCCAAAACCCAAACCCTCTCACGGTGTCGCACCGTTGCGCACGGCTCATATAAATCTCCGGAGCCGCCTGCGCGTTGGACTAAAACCGAACCTCGCCGCCGCCTCCTCTCCATCTGTCTCATCTCCTTCCTCCTGCAATCCCACCTCTCGCCCTCTAAAGTCTAAGACCGCACACGCAGCAGCGCCGCTAGGGTTTGCTCAGGCCTCGAACCCCACCTTCTGATTGCTCCGAATCCGAGGTAATCCGCCTTTCCCCCGCGCCCTCTTCCAAGGCTCGAGCTAGGGTTTCTGCGTGTTGGCTCAGATTCCGTTGTTTCGATCTCAGGCGGCGGTTGTGCGGAAGTTTGCGGCATGGCTGGGTACCCGGAGGACAACAAGCACGCGTTGAACGGGTACGACGAGGAGGAGGTCGAGGAGGAGGAGGGGCAGCCCGGGAGGAGGGGAGGCCGGGATGGGGCATCTGGGTACGGCGATGCTGGCGGAGATGATGGGAGGGGGGCGGGCGGCGACTCGTGTGGGTGAGCGATCTAGGCCATAGGGCTTCTGAATTTTATGGATGTGGTGGGTCAGCAGGAAGCTAATACTTTTGCCTTTTGCAGGAAGATTTTTGTCGGAGGCGTTGCTTGGGAGACAACTGAAGGTAAAATTTATATGTTATTTACTGGATTGGGTGCGCTTGTAGTTTGATTTGTCTAGTTCGGTTCTTTAGATGTTTCGGATGCTAAAATAAAGGTGCTCCCGGACTCCGATTTGTCTAGTTCGGTTCTCTAGGGGATTTGAATGCTAAACTAAAAATGTGGAAACATGAACTATCGGTGAGCATATTGTCATAAAGGTTTGATATGGCTTTTGTTATTGGGGAAAGTAGGGTTTCTGTTAGTATGCTTCCTTTACATGTCCGACATGTTACTACACTAGCTGTTTTCCTTGTTTGCCTCTTTTTTTTTTGTTGCTATAATGGCTTGATGTTATTCGTGTGTTTTCTTGCATATTTTTCTTGCCCGTGGCATTATTTGTTATTTGGTTGGTTGACTCACTGCTGTTATTGTCTCATGGATTCAACTCTGTTTCCATGTTTTAATCAAGTTTGTGAATTTTTGCAACTTCTTATTGGAATAGGACATATGATTGGTATACCTGGGTGACTAGTCATAAAAAATATGTTTATGATTGATGATGCAACTGATAGATACGTGTTTCTTTGCATGTTATGTGCTGCTGAGCATATTTTTGGTGCTTAGCCTTTAAATGTTTTGTCAATATATATAAGTGGGATACAGTAAAAATTGTGAATTCCTGCATCATGCCCATATTTGCTTTTACTCTTTGTATTGCATTTGTAATCTGTATTGTGTTATAACCCACTTGGTATTTGAATAAAGGATACACCAGCAAGGAAAGCTGTGTGGATCTTTTACAGCGCTTGTTACTTGGTTTTGTTCTCCCACAAACCATAGTAAATTGTAAAATTATAATATTTCTGTTCTTCTGTTCTGATGTTTGTTAAGTGCATTATGCTTAGATAGTTGCCTGAATAACTAATCTAATATACAAGTACTGACAAAGTAATGAGATAGCTTGCACACAATCATGAACTTTCAAATTCATATGTTTTCTTGCTGCAATGCATACACAATATGGGTTATGCAACAAAGTTTGTATGTTTCTGCTTAAAAGAAGGGCATGCCATCTGTGAAGCGGGTACCTTTAGATTTGCATTTGATGTTTGGTTTCTCAAATGATGTTTCTAGGTCTGCTCTTATGCAAAATATTTTTTTTCCGTTCATCTCCAACCTTGGTTTGCTACTTTCATGATTCTGTTCTTTTTTCCAAATTGACAAATCTGTATGGTTTATTTGTTTGTATGTAGAATCATTCTCCAAGCATTTTGAGAAGTATGGGGCAATAACTGATTCTGTAATTATGAAGGACAAGCATACTAAGATGCCTCGTGGATTTGGATTTGTTACATTTTCTGATCCATCTGTTATAGACAAGGTTTTGGAGGATGATCACATTATAGATGGCAGAACGGTAGGACATCTAATTTAGATCGGCCGTAACATGGGACCTCAGTTTGCAGCTCTGCAATTTAGTTGGCATTTAGCTTCTCTCGACCCCTCTCAACTTATTTATGCAGGTTGAAGTCAAGAGGACAGTCCCGAGGGAAGAGATGACCAGCAAAGATGGCCCTAAGACAAGAAAGATTTTCATTGGTGGGCTGCCACCGTCACTTACTGAAGGTAGGTGTTTGCTATCGACAAAGAAATTTTGAACTCATTTTGTTTATGATACTGAGAAGGTACAAAATTTCAGATGAGTTGAAGGAGCACTTTTCATCGTATGGTAAGGTGGCTGAACATCAGATAATGCTTGATCATAGCACTGGGCGTTCTAGAGGGTTTGGTTTTGTCACTTTCGAAAGTGAAGATTCTGTTGAAAGGGTAATATCAGAGGGGAGAATGCGTGATCTTGGTGGGAAGCAGGTTAGATTTTTAAATTTGTTGTTGTAAACTTATGTTTCACTTAGTAGTGAAGTAGAACAAGAAAACTAAATAGATTTAGAAATGTTCATAACTTCATATACTACTGGAGTAAAGGGATATTGAGAAATACGACTTAGGTCCTGATATGTGACCACTATTTGGCTATATTTGGTGCTACACCTTGTGATTCACATTTATTGGTATTGCTCACACCTTGTGATCTTAACCTCCTTTATGTTTGGTTATTTAATGTATGGTATTACTCATTTTCTTGATGAGTCATATAGATTTGTAATCTGATCTAAGATGGTTGTGCTGATTAACAGAATAGTGTTTGCTGCTGTTTAATTTGAAGTGGTTTTCCTGTTGCTTCAGTTACATATGTTTTAGTCGTGTCAGTTAATTTTTATACGGTTTCTGTTTCCAGGTTGAAATAAAGAAGGCTGAACCAAAGAAACATGGATCTGATCATAGCAGTAATGGGAGATCAAGCCATGGGGGTGGAGGTTACCGCAGTTCTTACCGTAGCGGTGGTGGAGCTGGTAGTGCCAGCAGCGGCAGCA
The DNA here is from genome assembly GCA_022036555.1 of Microstegium vimineum. NCBI lineage: Eukaryota > Viridiplantae > Streptophyta > Magnoliopsida > Poales > Poaceae > Microstegium > Microstegium vimineum. The sequence continues at coordinate 10,956,801 of CM039122.1, read as the reverse complement.
GTGGCGGTGGTGGCGGTTATGGGTATGGTGGTGCTTATCGATCTGCTGCAGTGGGTTATGGGTATGATGGTGGCGCTGGAGCTGGATATGGCTATGGTAGAGGGTATGGTGGCTATGGAGGCAATGCCGCCTTTGGGTCTGGTTTTGGCGGTGGCTATGGTGGATCCATGTATGGAGGTGCATATGGTGCATATGGCACCTATGGAGGTGGTGCCTATGGAGGGGGTGCATATGGAGGTGGCGCCTATGGTGGCGCCCCAGGTGGTTATGGTGCTGGTGGATACGGCAGTTATGGCGGTGCAGGTGGAGCAGGTGGTACTGGTGGTGGGAGTACAGGTGCTCGGGGTAGCAGGTATCATCCATATGGAAAATAAGAGACAAGTTTAATATTTTTTCTGGGTCTCGGGAGTTCCTCTGGTCTCCTAGAAGTTCAGTTTTCATGCCATTCCCACCTAAACAGTGGCATTGGGGCATAGTTGGGTTGAACTAGAGCAACTGTGTAATTTCAGCTGCTGAGCCTGTCCGTCTGCCTTTGCTCTGTACAAGCTACACATGAAACCTGTGTTGTATTCTTTAGTTTGGTATGCAGAGTTTAGAACCCTGAAAACGCATTTTATTGTAGGGATAGTATTTGGTGCGGTAGAACTATATTCTGTGCTGTAACATTGCCGTTGCAAGATTTAACTGTTGCCACATGTGGTGATTATAACTAGGAGCCCATTAAAGGATTTGGTTACATCTTATGACTGTTGATTTACATTCTCCTAATGGAAATTAACTCAGAAATGACACCTTGACTGGACGTAAATCTGTAGATGTTGAAATGTCTGCGATCAGGCTCACAGCTTTGTGCATGATGTGTTATGTTCTGTTTTTTAGTTTCATCAGAAGAAATGTTAATTATTTTCTTTTTAATCTTTCTTCACAAGAAAATGCTTAATTATGTATGTTGGCTCACGTGTCGGCTCTGAGGTGCTTCATTTGTGTCCATGGTCGAGCCCATTTGGGGTCGCTAGCACTGTGCCTCGCCGTATCTCACAGCCAGCATGTTTATCTCTTGGCTAAATTTTGCTTACCTAGCTATGCGTCCACCTCCCTGCACCAGCTTTGTAGCCTAGTAAGGTTCTGTCACCAACATAACACTGTACATCTTTAGGTGAATCAAACACGAATTGCATTGTCTGTATACAACATTATACAACTTCAGGTTCTTATCGAGCAGAACAAAAAATGTATAACTTCTACTAGTGCAATGTAATACTAACGCAAGGAATCAATTAGACACGCCATATGTAGATGAAACTGCATTTGGTGTCACTGGTCGAGCCCGATCTGTAGATGGGATTTGTAGTCACGGCTAGGGATGGAAACAGATCAAATACGAATTGATAGTGTTGATATCATATTTGATATTTGTTTTCATATATTTCTTCGGATTTGGATTCGGACACTGATAGCTATCGATACAATAGCTATCAGATACAACTATGGATACGGATTGACAAGGATATAAATCCTAATTATAACTAGATTATATGTGTAGAAGCAAAATATCAATAGTTCAATACAAGTCGCATTGTCATTCAAACACCGATAGCTGTCGAATACAACTATGGATACGAATTGTCGAGGATACAAAATATCATAGTTACAACTGGATTATATGTGTAGAAGCAAAATACCAATAGTTCAATACAAGTCGCATTGTCATGTTTTGAAAGTTGAGTTTCAGTGTCATAGCTTATGCATACCTAAGCCGATATCTTTTGATTATACATACAAAAATCATACAAAAAATAAAAAAGAAACAATTAAAGTTGACCGAGCAGTTCGCACTCAGCTGTGTCCTCCCTGTGCTTCGGCCTTCGGCCAACACACCATTATGACTCAAATAATAAGAGGCGAGAGTAGATTTTTTTTATAGGAACAAGAGGCATAAAGGATGTGCGATATGTGGATGATGCCTACACTCCAGCGGCCTAGTTCAAACAGCCCACGGATGGGCCTTGAGTTTGCGGGCTACAGCCCACGGACGGTTTCTGGCCTCCCAGACTGCCAGTACGGTTTTAGTCCCACCTCTGAGATGAGATCACTTCTTTTCTGGTTGTGTCCTTTTCGTCTTTTCCACAAATCGATGTGTTTCTTGATCAAATCTAGTCTTGAGATTAATCAATAGCCTTTGCCATCTAATAAACATTATAAGCAAAAAAAAGAGAAATAATGACGAGTATCTTTTCAAAACCCCATTGGAAAAAATAAACTTATGACAGAATAAGCCATAAGTACCCCTTTTAAAAACATCAGTGAGGAAAATATGAGATAGGGCATATATTCTATAACAATATAGAATATACAACTAGGGCATGCATGCACGAGGAAGATTGGGGAAAAGAAAGGACATCATGGTAATCTTCGTATTTTTGTTATCAATATAAAGTTGTTTTGCTAAATGAGATAAAAAAAACAGCTCAGTTTTACAAAAAAAATTCACTAAAAACTGTTTATAAGCTGGAAAAAAAAACAGCTTCAGAAGCTGAGCTGCAACACTACCAGACAGGGCCCAACTCGTTACCTCGGATGTTCTTATCCACACGCTCATATTTTTCTCCGCCTGCGGCGCTCGTGAGTCCGACTGCGGCCACGCTCCACCCTAGTAGTATAGCCCTTGTCAGCGACTGAGCGCGCACCAGCCCGCCGCCACGTTCCCCACGTCGTATTCCCCACCCCCATCTCCATCTCCATCTCCATCTCCATGCGGGCCGCCGCCGCATCACATGCAAATTTTCTCTTGTTTATTACCGCCATTAAATTAAATACGTCGCCCCCTACCTCTTCTCCTTTTCCCTCCCACACGCCGGCCATCCCAACCCACCCCTGTCTTCCTGCCCCCTAGAGCCAGACCACATCGGAGACGCCGAGAGCAATGATGGAGGAGGAAGCCGGGGCGGTGGGCGCGGCCTGGAGCGCAGCGCGCGGGTGGCTTACGCCCGCGGTGCTGTTCGTGGCCATCAACCTCGTCATCGCCACCATCGCCGTCGCGTCCAGGCTCATGTCGTCGTCAGCGGCGGCGGCGCCCGGAGGCGGAGAAGGGGACGACCACGACCACCACGAGGCCGCGGGCGAGCCGAGGGCCCTCCTGATGCGCCGCGCGCGGTCGTTCCGCGCGTCCTTCAGCTTCTCCCGTCCCGCCTCGGCCTCTCCGGGCCGCTCTCCGGCGCCGACGACGTGGCACAGGACCCGGACCCATCTCTACAGCAGCAGCAGCCCGCGGCGGAGGCCCAGTACCAGCGCGAGGAGTCTCGCGTCGAGAGGAGCCGGTCGGAGGCCGCAGCCGAGGCGCCTAATGTTAATGTTAGGCGGCGGCCGCGGGCGCGGGCGCGGATGGCGACGGCCGAGGAGCGGCTCGGCGGCCAGGAGGCGGCTGCGGTGGAGGTGGACGCGCGCGCGGACGACTTCATCCGGAGGTTCCGTGAGCAGCTCCGGCTGCAGCGCCTCGACTCCATCCTTCGCTACACTAGGGACCGGGACGACTCGCTCCGCCGCACCGGCACCGCCTAGCTTCGGATGCAGATTTTTTACATTTACGGATTTATTACTACCGTAGTGGTGGGGGCAAGTGCAACTACCGCCGCTTCCGTAGACCGTAGAGGACTGGAGTTTCTCGAGGAGCGTGTAAACTGTAATGTAACGTTAAATTTCCGAGCAGTGTACTGTATTTTTTTTAAGCTTTCGTTACTTTAAGCTAATTACTTTTTCTCTATTCTACTAGAGTATACCTGTTTGTAAGAAAAACACGATTTAGTAACACTTTCAATGGGTTACTAATCAATGGGACGAAGGGAGTAGGCATTCATCTCCATCGCATGCGACAATTATATTCCCCCATCACGCACCACCCAATCCCATGCCGCTGATTTTGATGCATAGTGCGCCTCCGTGAGCTCACAATATCTTTATTTTGATTTTGATTGTTATTTTTCTTAAAAAAATCTTCTAGTTTCAAAACATATAAACTACATATTACGAAAGTATTTTTTAGAATGAATTCAAAAATACGAATCTCTATGACTAAATAAACTTAAATAAATCTATAATTAAGATATATATATATATATGGAAAACTCCGTGGTACTCCTCGCGTGTATCTACTCCCGTCTGGTATTACAGGCTCCCGACGTCCAGCTAATCCCACAAAACGGGTACCGATACTTATCGGGCGAGCGGGCGAGCATATAGTAGACCCGCATAGCCTCCTAATAAATTATCGATCCAATCCCGAGATCCCCTTTTATCGGTACACATTCATCGTACGCCATCAGCAGGTGGCGGCGGCGCTCCCTTTCTCACCTCCAGCGTCGCTCCCTGCCCCTCCCCTTCATCATCAATGGCGGCTCCAGCAACGGCTTGACTGACCTGCAGGCTCGACGTCCCCTCTCCCCTGCGATGCGGTGACATTGACCCCTGGCGGCGCGCGGCTTCCCCTCGCCAACCTGATGGCCACACGCCCACTCTGCCTTCCTGACCGCCGCCAATGGTTTCGTCGCTTCCCCGGCCGTTCCCGGTGTCTCTTCTTCCGCCACAGAAACTACAGCGTCCGTAAGTTCAGGTCTTTGAAATCGATAGGAAACGCGACATGCAGATCATCCGGAGACGGCGAACCTGCACTATTGTTTGCTTCCTTGCCGATCAATGGATAACGACGTATGGAACTGGATCTCCTCTCTGGCGCCCCTGACAACCATGTGAACATCAGATCTGCATCAGATTAACACATCAGTATATTTGTTCCTGTATAGGTTCTGATTATTTCCTTTCTAATCAGCTCTGGTTTGCAAGTTATTCCTCTCCTTCTCACATTTTCCAAATCAAAGAACAATTCATTATCTGTAACACTACCCGAAAAAGATCAGCAGGAATGTAATCATACTATTTTTCATTTTAGATATAGTATCAGCCGATACTCTTTTTCTTTTGATGAGAAGTCTTAATTTTATGGTATGTACACATACTCCTTGACTGCAAGTACGTCAGTACGTGTACGTATTTCTCACGTATGATGTATGTAAATTTTCCATGTAAAAATAAAAAATCTGGGATGAGAGGAGATCCAGTGAATATCATATATACCCTTGATAAACATCTTGCAAATCTGAAAGTACTCCTTGTAAAAAGTATACATACATACATATTTTAGAAAGTATGAATAAATACTCCTCATAAAATAGTATGTATAAATACTCTTTAAAAAAATAAAAATAAAAAAGTATACGTACATACTCCTTTTTTTTAAAAAAAATAAGAAGAAAAAAATATACGTACATACTCCTTCAAAAAGTATATATAATGTACTACTAATATAAAAAGGTATGTGTATATACTCAGTATGAATGGATCATACTGCTTAAAGTTAGGTCTATGCAGCCAAAAAAAAAATCTAGCGATACGTCAAAAAAAATGCCACTGTTGCCGCCCCGCCCCCCCCCCCCCCCCCCCCCCCCCCCGGCTAAACGGGTCATGTTTCTATGCCCGTTAACTATCACCGTACCTAACCTGCCGCTCAGATCCTTATGGTGCATGTACTACTACTAGGTGGGAGTAACTACAAGCAGGAGTATAAAAAACTCATATATATATATATATATATATATATATATATATATATATCTAATGAGTATGAAATGAAATTTTTTACTACAGTGTAGCTATATAATAATTAGTTCCCTATTAAAATTTTACCAAAATTGGACCATAGAAACTGTAGCTATGAATTATTCTAATTAATTACATAAAAATGTAGATATAAAACTATAAACAAAAACTTTATATTAAAGAATACTATATTATTATATATTAATTGTGTACATCTACTCATATAGAGTCTAACCAAATTGGTTTCTCAATTTTATGATTTTTCTTTGATTTACTATGATTTTTTAAAGATTAAGCCAAGATAAAAAAACCACTTATTACCAGGTCAGAGAGATAAGATGAACGATTTTAAAAGTTGAGGAAGGTGTTTTGCCCGATTTTAAAGTTTAGGGAGAAAAACGGACTTTCAAAAAGTTGATAAAGGTAATGTGAACTTTTCTGTGGAAAGAGGGGTGACTCTGCTTTTGTGTGCTCCCGCCGGTGAGAGCGCGGACCCCTCTACCTCCAATGCCCGTGTAGCCTTCGGATGTGCGGGGGATCAATGTTTCTCAACCCAGCTAAGTAATTAGTTAGGTTAAGGTGTCCCGACTATGCTCATTTGGTGGAGACAATGTCATCATTGTGGAATGAGGTCCTTCTTGCTTTCTTCCACCTTGCCATCACTAGCTTTGGTGCCGGCGCCCAGCGGTAAGCTTGTGGGGCGGGGTTTGGTCGGATCTGGAGACCTAGTGGGAGCTACAGATCTTGATGCCTTATGTACATGGGCTTCTTCTTCTCTGCTGCGACCGACGGTTGTGGATTGCTGGTTTTCAAGTTTTGTATGTCAAGGATGCAACGATGGTTGTGGGCATTGCGGCAGGAAGGAGAGTGGATCAATGCAAATTCTAGTTTAGTTTTAGTTAACTAATGAAAGCTATCTGGACTAACTATATGTCTAAGAGTATAGATGAGTTAGGGTGGTAAAATCAAACTGATGGAGCTAAACAAGTGATCATGAAGATGGTGATGTCCATAAGTAATGGTCAAATGCTCTACATTTGGAAAAGAAGAAAGAGAAAAATAAAAATAGGCTCAAGGCAAATGTATAGCCATAGGAGCAATTTTTAGTTTAGTGATCAAGATATTATAGAGAGTGCGATCACATTTAAAATTGATAGCTGTACTATTAAGAGGGGAAAATTGTTTGTGATTGCAATTATCAAGTGTCAATACGTGAAGTCATACGTGCATTTGCATTAGGATCTAGTGTGCTATCCTAACACCCTTAGAAATCAATTCTTTAAAAATATGCTAACACACATGCACAAGGATGGTACACATTTTGTTTGGAAGAGCATGGACGAAGTTATTGGAGAAGAGATAGAGTTCACTGTGTGTGACTGTACGCTGGATCCTAAGGAACCGGACACATCCGGTGGCTAACCCTTGTTTTGAGCGTCTACGAGAAGTGGACCGGATGCGTCCGGTCATCTGAGACCCTCTTTTTTATCGACCGGGCTCTAGTGAGTGAGTCTGACCAGACATGACTATGGTGCGCCCAATTTGATCAATGGATCGAAACCATGGTGTAATCCATAGACTAGGCCTGATTTTTTTTCTTGAACCTGCTCCTGTAATATTTACCCTCTTTGTTTTCAATATTCCATCCGTATCATAATTAGATGACGTTTTAGACAAGCTTTGAGTCAAACATTGAGAATATAAGTCATCAATAACTTTTAAGTTGTTGAGATTCCAAATGTGAAAATTATATGAATAGATTTGTCTTGAAAAATACTTTCATAAAAGTATACATATATCATTATTCCATAAATATTTTTATAAAAATAAGAGGTCAAAGTTGTGTTTAGGAGATCGTATCGCTGTCCAAAACGTCATTTAATTAGGATACGGAGGGAGTATGTGCTATCTGTAGGGTCTTTAGCCCCTCAGGTTTCTTTAAAAAAAAGCACCCCTACAAAACATGACGTAGTTCTTGCTGTAGCTAGAAAGCAAAACTTTCAATGCACTGAAACAAGAGAACATGACAGTCAATGCTTATATTGATACGGGCATGTTTAGATTCCTTTACAAATGGCAAATGATAAATAAAGTTGGGCAAATATTTTGCTAATTTCTAGTGTTTGGATCCCTTGACATATGACAAATGACACATACAAAGACAATTCTACCCCTAATAATTGCACTCTCATTCACATGTCATGCATACGAGGGAGGGGTATAAGTGGGAGGATTTTCTATTTGCCACTCCAAAGAGGCAAATGACAAATGATAAATTTTTGCTCTTTTTTCCATTTTTGTCTTGCATGTTTGGATCCATTTGCCAAAAAAACAGTAATTCTTTTGCTTTTTTGTTAATTTTTTAATTTGTCAAGAGGATCCAAATATGCCCTAAGTTTGAAGATTTCATGACTAACCGAAAAGTGGTTTGTAAAATGCTTTGTCAACGGCCTTCGTCATGACATCAAACACCAACTCAGGCTTTTCAGCTGTTCAGTGTACGCGTGAAGTTCCTTCTTAATACAATGCCATAGGCCATAGAGTAGGTCGATTTTTTTAGTACAAAAACAAATTACAAAATCATTTACTTCGAACTCGAGAGAGTCATGGTACAATGAAAACAGAGTGCAAAATTCATATTACTGCAACTTAATGTTAGGATTGGTTTGTACCTTGCATGGTTTTGTGTTCATACTTTTTCCTCAGCATTGACGCATTACATCATTCCTAACATGCTGTAACTTTCACTTTCATAGCTAATATTAAACTAGGACAAGGAAAAAAAAGATTGACACCAGAGAAGCGATAATTAAACATTTCAACCACCACATCTGATTCAAATGATGGTATGATATCAATGAAATAATTCCGAGGAATTCAAAGTACAGATTTAGATGACAGTTACCATGGAATTATTTTTAACTCGGGAACAAAAAACGCAGGTGTTGCATAGTCAAGTCTTCCAAATAGAACAGCAAAAGTCTAGTTGAAAAGTCTTAGGGCAAACATCAAGCTTCCTTGTAGCCAGTAAGAACCTGTGTAGAGACATTTAGGAACATTTCTGAACGTCATAGTTCACCAAGAGTTCAAATGTTGGATTGGAAGGTAGCTTGCTCATCTGGCCGTTGCAAAACCTCTGGATATCAAAGATGATGCGTTCATCGGCAGGAGTCACAAAATTAATGGCCACACTATCACTTTCAGAATATCTTCTTTGCTGCTGAACACGACTGATGTACTGCATCAGTTGTGTTGGGAGATCATAGTTTATGACAATGGGGACCTGCCCCAGATTGGTGCCTCTAAGGTCAGTGGCGATGAGAATACGGGATGATCCAGCCCGGAACTCCTGGATGGCAGTGTCCCTGCCAAGCTGGCTCATGCCGCCATGGCTTGCTGAGACAGTGTAGCCCTTATCTCTGACATCTTGTATGAGCGATTTGACACCCTGCTTTGTGTTCACAAAGATGACAATTCTTGTGGAATGTAGAGTGTCGAAAAACGCATACAGCTTTCCCAGCTTCTCTTCCTTCTCAACTTTGTGATAGAACTGCTTGATTCCGATATCCTTCAGCTCTTCATCTGTTGGCACTTTAATTGTCACATGCTTATCCATGAACCAGTGGCTGGTTTCTAGAGCTTCACTGGAAAAGGCAGCAGAAAAAAGCCCAATCTGGATTTTGGTTGGGAGATACTGGATAATGTTACATGTCTGCAGAAAAGATAGGTAATCATAAGTTAATGAAGTATATGGGCAACCATATTGTAGCTTGAGCTGTTGAGAATATATTTGGACGATGCCTTCTATGTTAGTATGGATTACATATATAGTGGTCATTCATCGTTATTACAGATTACCACAACAGAGCTGGTAGGTAAATAAATTAAAACTAACCTGGTCCTTGAAACCTCCTGTGAGTAGTTCATCTGCTTCATCCAGAACAAGCATTCTAATGTGATCTTTACACAATGCATCCCTTGCCAGCAAGTCAAGAATGCGTCCAGGAGTTCCAATGACAACCTGAACTCTACTTGACAGAGTTTGCTGGTTCACGCGGAAACTCGTTCCTCCAGTACAAGTGTAAGCTTTAACGCCAAGGAAAAAACCAAGCGCTTCAATAACTTTCTCAGTCTCATACATCAAGTTTCGTGTTGGTACAATGATCAGAGCCTGGCATTCTGCAGATCCATAATCAAGTCGCTGAAGAACTCCAGAACAAAGTGTTACAGTTGTTCCAGACAAAGACTCATGGATAACATTCAAGCCATTGCAAAATGGGACAATTCCTCTTTGATGAACCGCGGAGGGTTTCTCCAAACCTTAAAAAAATTGCATACGAATGGTAGATAAGGACAAAATCAGGTCGGGAAATGTTTCCGGTCCATAAATAATCGGTGTTTATTGGAATGTCAAGAAAACAAATGTGCCGTATGACTTACCGTATTGATATATTCCCTTGAGTAGATTTTCATGAAGACCCATATCACTGAAACTGCCATATATATCAATGTCCTCGTTTCAGTAAGTTGCTGCTGCTTACCTCTTCTTCTGAACACATGTTTGATAGGAGGCTTTGGTTTACCTTCAGGGACATGTCAACAAAGTGATGTCAATCAGAAAACAAAGAAAATATGAATCAAATAGTCCTATGTACTCAAAACATTCACCCACACAAGTTTTTTTTGCACCCACACATGTTTATTAGGATAAACCCTAAAAAAGCATTCGTGCTTGTTCACCTTCGAAGTGCTCTTCTCCAATCATTCTTGTTGAACTTCGACCTACAGTTTGCACCTCTTCAGGTTTTGAACTGTCCATTGTTGTTTTCTTGGTGTTGGCTGTAGTGGCTGCTGGAGCACTTATTTTGTTTTCTTTGATCTCTCCTGCCAACCTTGGCTCTTCAATGCCTTTTGGATCTTCTGGCAATATACTTTTTTCTGCATTCAGTTCCTTATTATGCTCCTTGTCTGATTCCTTATTTTGCTGTTGCTTAGCTTCTGCTTTGTCTTGTACTACTGTGAGCATGACCACTCTGGAAGACCGTCCAAAAGCAAAGTAGTAAGAAAAGGGAGCACCATCAAGGCTTCTTAGTGCAATCTTCAGCCTGATAGGTTCCTTATCCCCAGCTTCCAAACTTTTCTCATCCACATCAATCAGCACTCCAAATGCAGAAGCAACTTGATATAAGTCGTTCCAGTTTCTGTATATTTTTCGAACCCCGCGCACTAAAAACCACTCTTCAATCAAGGCAATACTTTCCTCATCGCTTTCGTTCCACCTTGTTGCAGTTAAGTTTATCTCCTGGTCATCCAGTAGTGTTTCCATCTTAGGATGCTTTAAACAACTTATGACGTCATCCTCAGAGCTGAAGGAGGCCAGGAAACTCTTGCTGCGTTCTCTCCTTAGCTCCCAGTCACTGGACAGCTTCCAAAACTTCTGCAGTTCAGATTTCAATATCCCCTGGTCCAAGTTACTGAGATTAGATGTGATCGAAACACAATGTTGGTAGAATTTCTCTTTCTCAACCGTCTCCTCTGAAGGTTGAATCATGGTAAATGGATATTTTGTAGCATAGCCAAACTGATGTGCCACAGTGGTATGTTTGTATTTTGTTGTGCACTGCTCCAAATTGTGGGATGAATCATTACAAGCAAAGCACCTCTTTTTAACAGATGAAGTAACAGACAGTTCTTGCTCTGGCATAGTCTTCTTTTCAGCGCCCCTACTTTCCACTAATTGTGATGAAATGTGCCCCTCAGTCCTTGAAGAAACCAGTTGCATGCCTTCTGTCTGTCTCATGCTGTAACCTACCACATATATAAACCCACATAAGCAGCTGACGTTCAGAGAAAACAGAAACAAAAATAAGTGCTAAGCTGTAATAGGAAAACGAGGTAAATATGTATATATTCTCTAAACAGGTGAAAACTTTCCTTTTTTTTCTGCACACATCCACCATCAATAGCATATTTTTTTAGGAGAAACCATCAATACCATATAATCATATATAATTGGAGAGATAACAAATGAACGCTTATATTATTTTTTTGTTTCACTTTAATACAATGTCTCATATAATTGAAAGTGTGAGCTTCAGGATTTAGAAATCTTGGTAGAACATGTAAACATATAGTTATGGATATGTTTCAACCCAAACTGCATATCGTACGTTTTTCATCTGCAAGTAGATTTCTGTGTGCTGTCAAAGAAATCAAACTCCACACAAACATCCTCTTGTGTATCTTCAAACAAAACGGTGGAGATATATTGACAAAGAACCAAACTCTTTCACAGTTCAAATATTATAACAGCCAAAACTACTCAAACACCTTCGTACTCTATTATCAGATTGAACTATGCAAATTTCGGTAACGGAACACCGTTACAGTAGCACACAATGTTTATTTAGTTAAAGGCACCTTTAACATATGAGAAACATTAAATATCCATGTGGCAACATCAAAGCGTGGAAATATGCCAAGCAAAGGAATCATCAATTATTAAAATAGCATCTTCTTCGATATTGACACCCGAAAACAAGGCACTTAAATGGGCAACAAATTTCACACATGAAGAACACCCTCGCACGAGGAGTGACTTCCACCGTTAGATCTACTCGAGTTAATCTGCATTATCCGATTCCAACGGTCGGTGCTTGATCGTTATATGTGCGGTGTAATCTTGTGCTATATAGAAATTTAAGATAGGAGAGGTTTCTCTCATTATCTTCTATATACCTCTAGATCCTTTTAAACTTCCATGTGGGTATCTTCTTTCCAAAGAAAATTCCATGGGTATCAATTTATAGAATGTCTTAGGAGGGGCTTTATGCTTCAAGTAGCGGTAGCAAGGGCTCAAGCCCACCCCGCCCTAGTGCTAGATCTGCCTCTGCCAACTGTCGTCAAGGCTTGACTGTTAGGCCATCCTCAATGGGAGTTTCATGACCCAGTTTTCAATGCACTAATATTTTGGTAACTGTGCAGAAGAGTTTCATGGGGATGAAACTCTCTCTACTCCCATATGAAACTCTTATCATCTCTCTCTTCATCAATACACTGCCACATCAACATATTTAATGCCCATGAAACTTTGATGAAACTCCATTGAGAATGACCTTAAATCTAGACCGGTTAAACCGCGTGCCATGGAAGGATGGCAACAAAACCCCACTGCCATGATCTCCTCTAATGCAGTAAACAAAAGACATCAACAGGAACAAATTACAAATCCAATAGTCGCTATACTCAGATATACCAAGTTTCATCGTGCTCGAATCAGTTTAAGCATACAAAGACCAGCATCGGCGTGGGCGATCTGGCTCGCTGCCAGGAGTGTCGTCGAACCCCACTACCCCAGGAAGCCACGCCTAGGTGCAGACGGTAGCCGAAGAGGTTGGCTCTGGCTACGGTTTGCCCTAGCCCACTCCGAGAAACGAAAGGAAGACGATCCTAGCTCGCTAGCGCGGCAAACAAATTAACGTAGAGCAATAGTACACGGGAGTAGGAGCATGGGGCTCTTTATTTCCTTACCAGCAAACCGGATTTATCCAAGTGCGACAGGCTCTCCACTTCCTGCGCACGGCTGCTGCAGCAGCTAACGGGAGGAGGCGGATCGGAGGACAACGACTACGAAGGAGAAGGATTCGATCGCTCGCTTCTGGTGAACGAGGAGGCAGCCGGAGGCACGTTCCACGCCGCCGGCGAAGACTGAAGAGAGGTGTCGTCGCTGCCGTTTCGAGATCGCCAAAATGGAGGACGCCGTTTTCACCGGCACTAATATATAAGCCAGCGGGGGCATTTCGGTCATTTGGCAGTGCGAAAACGAGGGCGGCATTTTTTTCAAAATCGGCAATATTCACATTGGAATTCTCACAATTCCAATTTAACACCCCCTCTTCCGCCACAGTATGAACGTGATCGGCGGCGAGTCTTGGATTTTTTTTTGAACTGAATCTTGGATGTCGTTTGATTAGATGCATGGTAGTACAACGGATAGGCTCGTCTCTCCTGGTGCAAATCCATGACGGGTGATGAATGAACACTAAATAAACGTGAACTTTATATGTTTTGTTTGCTAATAAAGTAATAATACTCGTAAAGGGAAAAAGTATACATCACCCCATGAGGTTTGGAGTGGTGTCTACTTAACCCCCTCAAGTATAAAACCGGGTATTGGTCACATTAAACTTTGCAAAATCAGTCAATTTATCCTCTGTGGTAGTTTTGCTAGGCAGTTTTGCTCACGTGGCGGTGGTTTTGCTTAGTGGCGCGCTGAGGTGGACTATGATGCTGAAGTGGACAACCGACGAGTGGGTCATGCTTGTAAGTGATAGGCCCTGCTCTCACCGACAAGTGGTCCCCACTTGTCATCCCCTACCTCTAGCTCCGCACGGCACCACCTCTCCATTTCTCTCTCTCGCTCATATGCAGACGCGAGAGCTGTGGCAGCTCAGCTCCCTATGAACCCGACCCGGACCCTATGACTCCTCTCGGAGGCCTCCGCACTCCCACACTCGCGCAGGCTTTTCCCTTCCCCACCCACCCACGCGGTCACGCCAAGCTTGCAATTGCAGAGCCAAGCACCTCTCGCCCTCCCTCCCTCCGTTCCGCACGTTCGTTTCATTGCTCACTCACTCACTCACTCACTCAGATCCAAACGCAAGCTCACGAGCTGGTCCGGGTGAGCCATGCCCACGCCGCCGCTGCTCCGCGTGGCGGCGCTCCTGCTCAGCTACCTCTGCCTCTGCCTCTGCCTCATCCCCCGCCTAGCCAGCTGAAAGTGCAATCAAGCCCTAAAGTGAGTTTTGGTGACATGACAACATATTTAGGAAACTAATGAGACCTTGTGAGTATGACAAGCAGGTTAAACTTAAGGAGGTTGATGAATAGGTTGGCGAACCCCTCCAAATACAAAAGTGCGTGGCAACAAGCTCAAAGCGTTTAAATTCTTTTATACTTTGAATTTGAGTTAGGTATGCCATACTATAAAGAGGGATTCAACACGCATGCCAACAAGTGAACCAAATGCATATCTACAAATACATCACACCTCCACAGATATAGTGGGCAAATCAGCCAACTAAATTGAAGATCTTTCCTTGTTGTTCTGCCCAGGCCGACAGTGCTGGCCTCCAGGGCGCTGGCAGTGCCTGGCAGGCCGACATTGCCACGACTTGTTCAGCTAGTGGACAGTGAGGAGGTATTTCATACCCCCTCACTTACCCCCAACGGCTAGTTCTGCCATTCTCACTTTCACTTTTCGCAAGAACAGAAAGAGAAGCTCCTCTCTTGCTCTCCCTTCTCCCTTGGTGCTCAACCACTCTCCTCCATTGATCTCCAATCATTCTTTGAGAGATTGAGCATCCAAGCTTTGAGAAGAAGCTTCTCCCTCAGATCTTCACTCCTACAAGCATTTGATTTGCGTGGTGGCCGGCGGTTTGAGTTCTTTACTCTTGGAGCTTTGCTCCTAGCCGGCTAGAGGTTGCCCTTGAGCTTGCCTCCTTCGTGTGGCAGCCTAGGGATGTTTGTATCACCCATCTATTTTCTAATACACTTCTCTCATCTCAAGGGTTCATTCTCTTGACTTGAGACCGAGGAAAGAGCTAGCCTTTGTGGTGAGCTTGAGCCTTGTGTGGCGTACCTCAACAACGTGAACGTAGACAAGCCTTGGTGGCGAGCTGAACCACAAGTCAAATCTTGTGTCACCGTGTGCTTGTTACTTTACTTTCATATATATTGTTTGCAAGGTGATTTCTAGGGTTTGGACCCGATCTACTCGGTGGGTGTGTTGCTACCACTTTCAGGTGGTGCTAGAGGTTCTCCACACCTCTAGAAAGGTTTCTATTCAAGCACAATTTACATTAAGTATTTACATTTTGAATTATGCTCTTATCTGTTCTGGTGACCAGCACTGCTGCTCTTAGCCCAGCAGTGCCGGCCACCCCGGCAGTGCCGGCCCCTAGCCCGGCAGTGCCGGCCTATGACTGACAACAAGTGTTTAAGTTTTTGAAACATGCCTATTCGCCCCCCTCTAGGCTAATCAGGTCCTTACAAGTGGTATCAGAGCAAGGTTATCTCAAAAAGCACTTAACCGTGTGAGGTAATGGCCGAAGAGGGTAAGGTTGTGGTTGTTGACCCCAAGTTGGTTGACCCCAAAGCTATGGAGGTGCACTCCACGGACAGCAGCAAGAGTGTGGACTCGGAGAACTACCTAACCACTCCTAGCATGTCCGCTGGAGAAAGAGCAAGAAGAAAAAAGCTAGAAGATTGAGAAAAGAAGGAAAAATGTTACAAAGAGAAGAAAAAGCTCTCAATGAAGCCAAGAGCTTGAAGCTTGCCGAGAAGCTTCATAGAAGAGAAGTGAGAGCTCTCAAGAAGGAGCTCAAGGCAAAGGAGGAGGAGCTCAAGAAAAGCAAAGAGCAAGCCTCTCAAGCGGAAGTTAAATCAAGTAGCTCCGACGGTGATGATGATGTATCATACCGTGCCTCCAAGATAGATAAGAAGGATGAGAAGAAGAAGAAGAAGAAGGAGGATAGAACTAAGAAATACTCCTCCATATCCTTTGATTATTCATCCATCTCTAAACATGAGCATAAACCTTTATTCCATGTTCCTGCGGGCAAATTGCCTCATTTTGATGGGACTAACTTTGTCAAGTGGAAACACTTGATGAAAGCTTATCTTGTAGGTCTTCACCCTGGTGCTTGGGAGATTATGCACAATGGATGTGATCCTTCCGTTGATCCCACAAGCCCCACCACTACCGAGCTCCGGTGCATCCAACTCAATGCACAAGCAACTAGTGTGTTGCTAAGTGCATTGGATGGTGATGAATACAACAAGGTCATGGGATTGGAAGTGGCCAAGGAGATATGGGACACCTTGCACCTTGTACATGAAGGTGTGAGCAAAGTGAAGTAGTCCAAGATTGATTTGTTGATGGCCAAGCTCAACCGGTTCGTGATCAATGAAGGTGAAGGTCCACAAGAAAAGTTTGATAGATTGATGACTATGGTTGGCAAGATAAGAGGACTTAGTGGTGAAGAAGTCAATGACCACAAGGTTGTCAAGATCATGCTTGAAGCCTATTCTCCAAGGAATGAAACCGTGGTAACATTGATTAGAGACAAGAAGAGGTTTGAGTACTTCACACCAAGTGATGTGCTTGGAAGGATTATCACCTTTGATTTGCAAAGGGAAGAAGCACAAGAGAGGAAGAAGCTTGGAGAGATGCAAGCAAGGTTGGAGGGGATGAAGATCAAGGATGTGGCTCTCAAGGCAAACAAGAGCACAAAGAAAACAACCCCTAGCTGTTCCAAAAACAGCAAGCATGCAACTTCAAGCAAAGCTCAATCAACCAAGACCATCAAGCATCAACCCGAAGCTTCAACATCAAGTGATGGTGGAAGTGAAGATGAGCAAGAAGAAAGCATAGATGACATGGCCCTATTCATGAGAAGATTCAACAAGGGGATAAAGAGCAATGGGTACAAACTCACAAGAAGGAAGTTCTCCAACAAGAAATCAAGAACTTGCTTTAGGTGTGGTAGCACTGAACACTTCATTGCCGATTGCCCAAACAAGAAAGAAGACAACAAGTTTAGCAAAGGCAAGAGAGAAGACAAGGGTGACTAAAAAAAGGAAGAAGAAATGTGGGTGAAGCTCACATTGGACATGGTTGGGATGAATCAACCGATAGCTCAAGTGAAGAAGAGGAGATGACCACCATAGCTATTCACAAGCCATCCACTTCACCAAGGCTCTTCAACAACATGTCCGATAATGATGAATGCTTCCCTCACACTTGTCTCATGGCAAAGGGTGAGAAGGTAAAATCAAAACCCAAAGCCAAAGCTCCTCCCCCCAAAGACATCTCTAGTAGTGATTCTAGTGATTGCTCTAGTGATGATGAATCTAGTGATGAAGAGATAAATGAAATAACTAGTAAAATGGATCCTAAGACCAAACTCTTCATTGCTAATATATTGGATGAATTAGAGGCAACCAAAGATGAGCTAGCATCTAGAGAAAAGACTCTTATCAAATAAGAGGATCTTTATATTGCTAGTGAGGAAGCTCTTGCATTAGAAAGAAGTGAGGTGAGCTCTTTGACTAAGGCTTTGGCCAAAGAACAAGAAGCTCATGTTCTCACTAAGGAGTGTGGTGATCTCAAGCAAAAGCATTGTGGCTTAGTTGAAAAGCATCAAGAGCTTGAGGCACAACACTCTCTTCTATGGGAGGGCAACTCACATCTCTCTAAAGAAAATGATGCCTCTTCTCCATCCACTAGTCAAGGTTGTGGAAAATGCTATAATATTGATATGAATGCATATTCCACTAACCTTGCCAACATGGAGGCCAAGAAGAAAGAAATATAAAGGCTCAAAAATGTCATTTCAGTTTCAAAGAAGAATGACAAAGACAAAGTTGAGCCAAAGAAGATTCAATACAAGGATGGAAGGCATCCGTCAATCAAAGATGGGCTTGGACACACTCAAGGAGGTAAAACCAATGGTAGAAAAATGATCAAAGACATTGAGTGTGTCAAGTTTGAGAAGAAGGGAAGCATTCGTGCAGATAAGCCTGCACAAACAGCAGCTCTGCTGGACCAGAGGCCGACAGTGCCGGACCTTAGGCCGGCAGTGCCGCGCCCCAAGAAAGGGAAGGTTACCTTTGCTTCACCTGATCAAGCTAAGCCCCAAGCCCATGCCAAGAGGATGCCCCAACAAAAGCAGGTTTCTCAGAAACCCAAGGACTCAATCTAGGTGGTCAAAAACAAGTTTGCATATCAACCCAAGAAAAGGTCACCCAAGGAAGCTTGTCCTCATGTTACATGTTGAAATACAATGACCGTGGTAAAGTCATTGTAGAATTTGTGGGTGATGAGAAACATGATAAAAGGAGCATAAACATTTGGGTTCCAAAAATTGTTGTGACTAACATGCAAGGCCCCAAGATTGATTGGGGACCTAAATCTAGGAACTAAACTTGTTTTGTAGGCATACTCCTCCGGTGGATCAAGTTGGGTGCTTGATAGTGGATGTAGAAATCATATGTCCGGAGAGAAGAGTATGTTCTCATCATATTCCCCAACTTCAAATGCAAGTGAGAACATCATCTTTGGTGACAACTCCAAAGGGGAAGTGATTGGACTTGGTAAAGTTTCTATTACTCTTGATCATTCCATCTCAAATGTATTACATGTGAATTCGTTGAGTTACAACTTGCTGTCCGTTTCTCAATTGTGTGAGATGGGCTTCAATTGTCTCTTTACGGAAGGGTGTGGAAGTCTTTAAGAGGGAGGATTCCTCTATTGTCTTTACGGGTCGTTTGAAGGGCAAGCTCTACCTAGTTGATTTCAACAAAAGTAAAGCTAAGCTTGAGACTTGTTTAGTGGCAAAATCTAGCATGGGTTGGCTATGACATCGCCGACTAGCCCATGTTGGGATGAGAAACTTGGCCAAACTCCTAAAATATGAACACATTCTTGGACTAACCAATATTCATTTTGAGAAGGATAGAATTTGTAGCGCTTGCCAAGCCGGAAAGAAAGTAGGTGCACCTCACCCACCAAATAGCATTGTCTCCACCAAGCAACCATTGGAGCTAATTCACATGGATCTCTTTGGACCGGTAGCCTACATAAGCATTGGAGGTAACAAACATGGTTTAGTTATTGTTGATGACTTTACTCGTTTCACTTGGGTGTTTTTCATGTATGATAAGGCACAAGTGTAAGATAAGGTGAAAACCTTCATTAGAAGAGCACAAAGGGAATTCGGCTTCCAAATTAAGAAAGTTCATAGTTACAATGGAACCGAGTTCAAGAACACTCAAGTGGAGGAGTTTCTTGATGATGAGGGCATCAAGCATGAGTTTTCAGTTCCATACACCCCTCAACAAAATGGTGTAGTAGAGAGGAAGAACCGGATACTCATTGACATGGCAAGGACGATGCTAGATGAGTACAAGACTTTGGATATATTTTGGGCCGAAGCCGTCAACCACGCTTGCCATGCCATCAAACGGCTCTATCTACACAAGATCTTGAAGAAGACTTCATATGAACTCCTAACGGTAACAAACCAAAGGTGTCTTACTTTAGAGTTTTTGGGTGCAAGTGTTTCATACTTAATAAGAAACCCAAAACCTCTAAGTTTGCACCTAAAGTTGATGAAGGTTTTCTTCTTGGTTATGGATCAAATGAGCATTCCTATCGTGTATTCAACAAGACCTTAGGGAAAATTGAAATCGCGATAGATGTGGCATTTGATGAATCTAATGGCTCTCAAGTAGAGCAAATTGATCAAGTGATTGTAGGTAATGAGGAACCACCATGTGAAGCAATCAAGAACATGGCCATTGGTGACATCAGGCCACAAGAAATTCAGGCCACATATGTGGAACCTCAAGATGGTGAAGCTACTGCCCCAAGATTGAAAGAAAATGGGCCAGCAGTGCTCCCTGGTCAGGGCTCTGCCCCTGTGGCCAGCACTGCCGGGCCAGAGGCCGGCACTGCCGGACCTAGTAGGCAGGCAGCAGCTAGCCCATCTCCTGCTACTCCAAGGAATCTACAACCTATCTTTGAAGAGTATGAGTATGATGACCAAGCTGATCAACAAGAAGCCACAAAACACCCAAGATTGAGGCAAACAATTCAAAAGGATCATCCCGTTGATAACATACTTGGGAGTCTCCGAAGGGGGGTAACTACTCATTCACATTTGGCAAATTTTTGTCAATTTTACTCTTTTATCTCCTCTTTGGAACCTCTCAAGGTTGAGCAAGCTCTAGATGATGCTGATTGGGTGATGGATATGCAAGAAGAGCTAAATAGCTTTGAAAGGAACGAAGTTTGGTCATTGGTGGAAAGACCCAACACTAATGTGATTGGAACCAAATGGGTCTTCCGCAACAAGCAAGATAAGCAAGGTGTGGTGACAAGGAACAAGGCAAGATTGGTGGCTCAAGGTTTCACTCAAATGGAGGGCCTAGACTTTGAAGAAACATATGCACCAGTGGCTAGGCTTGAAGCAATTCGAATGCTTTTGGACTATGTTGCCCATCATGACTTCAAGCTCCAACAAATGGATGTGAAGAGTGCATTCCTCAATGGCCCTATCCAAGAGTTATTCTATGTTGAGAAGCCACCGGGTTTTAAAGACCCAAAGTTTCCTCATCATGTCTTCAAGCTCCATAAGGCGCTCTATGGGCTTAAGCAAGCACCAAGAGCATGGTATGAATGCCTTAAGGATTTCTTGATCAAATAAGGCTTTGAAATAGGCAAAGCGGATCCTACTCTCTTCACTCATAAGCTCAATAATTATATCTTTGTGTGCCAAATATATGTCGATGGCATAATATTTGGTAGTACTAACCAATCATTTTGTGATGAGTTTAGTAGGATTATGACTAAGAGATTTGAGATGTCTATGATGGGTGAGCTAAAGTTCTTCCTCGGATTTCAAATCAAGCAACTCAAGGAAGGGACTTTCTTATGCCAAACCAAGTACACCCATGATATGTTGAGAAAGTTTGACATGGCCAATACTAAGCCAATCAAGACTCCTATGCCAACTAATGGACATCTTGATCTTGATGAAGGAGGGAAATCCGTGGACATAAAGGTATATCGTTCCATGATCGGCTCTCTCCTTTACTTATGTGCATCTAGGTCGGACATAATGCTTAGTGTGTGCATGTGTGCTAGATTTCAAGCTAACCCGAAAGAGTGCCATTTAATGTCTGTTAAGAGAATTTTGAGATATCTAGTTTTCACTCCTAACCTTGGCTTATGGTATCTTAAGGGCTCTAAGTTTGATCTACTTGGGTATTCGGATTCCGATTACGCCGCTTGCAAGGTAGACTGAAAAAGCACTCCGGGGACATGTCAATTCCTTGGACGGTCCCTAGTGTCTTGGAGTTCTAAGAAGCAAAATTGTGTAGCCCTTTCCACTGCCGAGGCCAAGTATGTTGCAGCCGGTGCATGTTGTGCTCAACTACTTTGGATGAGGCAAACCTTAAAAGATTTCAGATGTCAATTCACCAAGATACCTTTCTTGTGTGATAACGAGAGTGCCATCAAACTCGTAAATAACCCGGTTAGTCACTCTAGAACCAAACACATAGACATCCGTCACCACTTATTGAGAGACCACGAATTAAAAGGAGATATCACAACTCGCCATGTGAGCATCGATAAGCAACTAGCCGATATCTTCACCAAGCCTCTCGATGAGACAAGGTTTTGTGCTTTGCGTCGTGAGCTGAATATACTTGATTCTCGTAACGTGGTTTGAACTATAGCACACACTTGTTTGTCCACCTAGCGACTTAGACAAAACTTTGAAAAGTTTTAATTATGTGCTTCAAAACCAATTTTGAAAGAAACTTGAATGTGTTGGTCATAGTATGATTGTTGATTTGCTTACTGGCCAGCACATGGCAAGGGGTATGTGTCCACAATTGCATAAATATTTAGTACAAATGTGGCATAGTGCCTCACTGCCTGGCTAGGCCAGCATTGCCGGGGAGGCCGGCAGTGCCGGGCTAAGGCCGGCAGTGCCGGACTTAAAGGACCCGAGCCTGTCGGGCCCAATTCCCAGCTCTCGGGTTTTGCTTTATTTTCTCTCCCCAGCCCAAGGGGACTCCATCCCAGGTCATACCCTTTCAACAAAAACACCTTCCCTCTCCTCTTTAAACCTCAAGGTGACTCAAGGAGCCCGGAGGTCCCTCTCCTCTTCCCCGACAGTGCTGCCCCTTTGGAGGTGCTGCCATTGGAGGAGGTGTGGAGGATCTTCCTCCCTGTGTCAAGCTCCATTCAAGCCCGACCTTCTTCATTCTCACCCCTCTCTTTAAAAGGTAATAACTTGAAACCCTAACTTGGGTCGATCTATGCAATATATGGTTTTTGAGATGGGATTTAGGTTGTTAGTAGTTGCATTATGTATGGTGATGTATCTCCAGTAGTTAGATTTTATCAAAACCTAGTTTCAATGGAGGATTGATGGAGCACGCCATGGTGCTGTCTGCACCAGGCCAGCAGTGCCGGACCCCTGGTGATAGCACCTATGCATTTTCTCCTACAATCGTCTATTGACCCTAGATTTTGGTTAAATCTTTCCACTAGGGATCTTGTCACTGTCTAAGTGCAACAAATTAACATTTTCTCCTTTTAAATGCATAGATGGACGCCGGTGGATTGTGTGGTGGTGGAAGAGGAAGAGTGAGGTCCAAGTCTCGCACTCGCTTAGCCGATGATGGCTTGAATCCCAAGCAGAGGATGGCTCAAGAGGAAGAATTGCAGAGGGCGGGGAGAACCATCAGAGAAGATGTTTGCCCAGAGACTCCTCCAGAATTGGGTCTCTTCAATAACTTCCATCTTGTGGAGCATCCTGAGGAGGTCCTTGTCATAATGCCTTAGGACACTCCTGGCAGAGTTAGAGAAAGCTACTATCTTCAGTGGAGGACTGTCCAAGAGCAGAGGGTCATCAACCCCTATGATGTGCCAAAGGACATGAATGTGGATTATAGGTTTTGGAATGTTTTTTATTCTGACTTTTACACCACTGTCCTTTTTCAAGCTGCAAAACCCAGAGTCATCAAAATGAAGTATGTTGATTGGGAGCACTTGGAAATCAAGAGAGATCCTATGTTTGACAGGGTCATTGATCAGTGCAGGCAGCTTGGGATGTATCATTGGATGGGTTTCCAGAATGGGTGGAACACAGAGATCATCTATCAGTTCTACTCCACCTACTATCTTGATAGGGAGAACTTTGTGATGCATTGGATGACAGAGGATGTGCACTACAAGATTGACTATGTGACTTTTGCTCGCCTTCTGGGCTTTGGTGAGGAGGACAGAGAGTGCATTAATATTCATGATGAAAGAGGACTGACCAATGAGGAGATCTCACAGCTCTACATTGATCCTCAGGAGGTAGATGGTCTGATAAAGGGTTTGAGGAACAAATATTACATTCTGAACAACCTTTTCAGGACCACTCTCTATCCCAAGATGGGATCTGCCTCAAACCTCTACAACACATCCAAAAATGTGTTAAGGAGGATGAGAGGTGGAGCACCACCTTTCTCAGTTGCTAGATTCTTATGGGATGAGATATGCATTGCAGCAGAGGATGCAAGAAAGGGGATTCCCTATGCCCCTTATCTGATGTTTGTCATTGAAATGGTGACTGGCCGGATCTTTAACAAGGACGTTGTCCATGAGCCTTATAGAGCAGAGAAGACCATTCATGCTACAGCAGTTCAGGAGGTGAACACTCCTCCCAGAGAGAGCTCCAGGGCAGCAACCCTAGACTACCCTGAGTCCTCCAGCAGAGCAGCTTCCAGAGGGAGGAAGAAGGGCAAGCTTGGTAGGATGTTGAAGAAGTTCTTTGTTGGCATTTGCTATGCAAATGATCACTCTTACCAGATCAGGCTTGAGATCAGAGAGCTCAGAAAGGAGCAAGGACTCAAACAGATTGACCCTCCTACTCCACCTCTAGAGCTAAGTGAGGAGTCCACCTATGAGGGTGGTGATGATGATGAGGAGGATGAGGATGAGGATGAGTTTGAGCAGCCCCAGAATCGACGATGCAACAAGCGTGCATCTGCTCCCAGTGTTCACTTCACAGGCTCTCTAGATGATGATGATGATGACGATGATGATGATGATGATGATGAAGATGATGATGGAGACGACGACGATGACCATATGGAGGAGGACAACGACTAGCTTTTATTCTCTTTTCTTTTTGTTCTTTTCTCTTTTTGGTGACTTGTTGCCAAAGGGGGAGAATTACTAAGTGAAGGGGTACAACAAATCTTCGACGGTCATGGAGGAACAACAGCTGCTAGTTATCTTAGTTTTTAGTTTGTGAGATGAGAGAGCAACATGAAACTATTTTATTGTAATATTGTCACTTAAGTACTTTACTTGTGTCATTTGTGGACATTTACTCTCTCATATATATCATGCTTGTCTTAGTATGCATTTATCTTTTATTTATTTCTCGCTGTGTGGTCGTGCTTAAGCTTCCGCAGGCTTGCTGTTTGCAGCTAGGCTGGCAGTGCCGGGCTGCTCAACAACAACCCCTCTGATTTGTGTTTGAGACAGGTTCATACACATCACGTATATTTTTGTGACACCTTTTCAGCACCCCACAGCAGCCATGGATGTAGGGGGAGCCCTATTTCACTCCAATATGTGAATTTTGGCCTTTCATGCCAAATTTGGAAATTCAAATTCCTATTCACACATTTAGGGGGAGCTCCTACACCCATGACTTGCATTGTCTCAAATTATTATTCACTTTTGTAAGTTCTAAGTGTGTTGTCATCAATCACCAAAAAGGGGGAGATTGAAAGTGCAATCAAGCCATAAAGTGGGTTTTGGTGACATAACAATATATTTAGGAAACTAATGAAACCTTGTGAGTATGACAAGCAGGTTAAACTTAAGGAGGTTGATGAACAGGTTGGCGAACCCCTCCAATTACAAAAGTGCATGGCAACAAGCTCAAAGCGTTTAAATTCTTTTATACTTTAAATTTGAGTTAGGTATGCCGTACTATAAAGAGAGATTCAACACGCATGACAGCAAGTGAACCAAATGCATATCTACAAATACATCACACCTTCACAGATATAGTGGGAAAATCAACCAACTAAATTGAAGATCTTTCCTTGCTGTTCTGCTCAGGCCGGCAGTGTCGGGCTCCAGGCCGGCACTGCCGTGACTTGTTCAGCTAGTGGACAGTGAGGAGGTATTTCATACCCCCTCACTCACCCCCAACGGCTAGTTCTGCCATTCTCACTTTCACTTTTCGCAAGAACAGAAAGCGAAGCTCCTCTCTTGCTCTCCCTTTTCCCTTGGTGCTCAACCACTCTCCTCTATTGATCTCCAATCATTCTTTGAGAGATTGAGCATCCAAGCTTTGAGAAGAAGCTTCTTCCTCGAATCTTCACTCCTACAAGCATTTGGTTTGCGTGGTGGCCGACGGTTTGAGTTCTTTACTCTTGGAGCTTTGCTCCTAGCAGGCTTGAGGTTGCCCTTGAGCTTGCCTCCTTCGTGTGGCAGCCTAGGGATGTTTGTATCACCCATCTATTTGCTAATACACTTCTCTCATCTCAAGGGTTCATTCTCTTGACTTGAGACCGAGGAAAGAGCTAGCCTTTGTGGTGAGCTTGAGCCTTGTGTGGCGCACCTCAACAACGTGGACGTAGGCAAGCCTTGGTGGTGGGCTGAACCACAGGTCAAATCTTGTGTCACCGTGTGCTTGTTACTTTACTTTCATATATATTGTTTGCAAGGTGATTTCTAGGGTTTGGACCCGATCTACTCGGTGGGTGTGTTGCTACCACTTTCAGGTGGTGCTAGAGGTTCTCCACACCTCTAGGAAGGTTTCTATTCAAGCACAATTTACATTAAGTATTTACATTTTGAATTGTGCTCTTATCTGTTCTGGTGACCAGCACTGCTACTCTTAGCCCAGCAGTGCCGGCCACCCCGGCAGTGCCGGCCTGTGACTAACAACAAGTGTTTAAGTTTTTGAAACAAGCCTATTCACCCCCCCTCTAGGCTAATCAGGTCCTTACACCAGCACCGAGCCCAGCGCTGACAAGGCAACGCTTTTAGGCGTGGGCCGAGGCGCCACTGCCGCGCGGTCAACTAGCCCACCACCCCACTCGCCTGCGCCATCCTCGGCACCACCTCCACCTCCGGCTGGACCGGGGTCACCTGCAGCGCGGACGACGCTCGCATCGTGGCGCTGCACCTGCCAGGGCTAGGCCTCTCAAGCGCGGTCTAGCCGGGCACGCTCGGCTGCCTCACCGCGCTACAACTCCTCAGCCTGCACTCCAACAGCATGTCCGGCCCGTTCCCGCTCGATGTCTTCCGCCTCACCGTGCTATCGGGCCTCCACCTCCACCACAACGCCTTCACCCGGGCACTCCCACAGGACCTTGCAGGACTCAGCGCACTCCAGGTGCTCGACCTCTCCTTCAACGGCTTCGACGGTGGCATCCCCACCGACCTCGCTGACCTGACCACCCTCGTCACGCTTAACCTCTCCAACAACTCGTTGTCCGGTCGCGTACCTGACCTCGGCCCTCCCATGCTCCGGTTCCTCAACGTCTCCAACAACTGCCTCGACGGTCCGTTGCCCGCTCCCTCCTCTGGTTCGTCGACGCCGTGCGGAGCTGGAGGTAGGGGATGATAGGTGGGGACCACCTGTCGGTGAGAGAAGGACCTATCACTTACAAGCAGGGCCCACTCGTCAGTCATCCCATTTAGTATCATAGTCCACCTCAACGCGCCTCTAAGCAAAACCACCACCACGTGAGCAAAACCGCCTAGCAAAACCACCCCAGGGGGTAAATTGATTGGTTTTGCAAAGTTTAATGTGTCTAATACCTGGTTTTATATTTGAGGGGGTTAAGTAGACACCACTCCAAACCTCAGGGGTTGACTTTTTCCTATATATTTTGTACCAAAGTTTGAAGTAATCACTTCTGCCGCTATTAAGTTAAAACTATGCACAAAGCTATGTTCGACTGCATGTACCAATGAAACCTATATAAATTAGGATAAATATTTATTTTTTAAGCTTAGTAAGCGTGGAAAAATATCCTTAGAAAACCACATAGTAATGACACTTACATTTCATTTGAAGTTATTATATTATAGTATATGAGTAGTATATGACCAGTTAATAATTAAGCTTAAAATTTGGTTAAAAGAATAACAATTTAAGTTCATGTGTTGCCAAAATATAGACTAATGCTAAAGCCATTATAATTTCTGCAAATGAGACCAACTAAATGTATATTAGAGATAAACAGAGGTGGTATGTAATAAAACAATGTATATGGTGAAAAATACATATAAATTAATAATTAATAGATTATCATAACTAAATGTAGACTATAGAGTAGTTATTATTATATCTATTATTTTAGAAAATTAGTGAAGAGATAAAAATATTAAATATAATAATTTTTATTAACAAGTGTCTTCTACGATTTTAACCCTAACCCGTGCGAGATCACAGGTTATATATATATATATATATATGCTATTCTAGATCCTAGGCTCTAATCAAACCCACCCGCACCAGATCGCCCTGCGCGCCCACCGGCCACCGCGCACGCGCCCGCCCAGACCGTCCGGCGCTGACCGCTGAGCCGCATCCCAGGAAGGCTCCTCCCACGCGGCTGCCCAGTCGGCCCACCACGCACGCGCCCGTCCGGCCGTCCCGCGCTAACCGCTCGCTCTGCTGAGTCGCATCCCAGGAACCCGAAGCAAAAAAAACAGGAGGGCAACGGGATTTGAACTCAGCACAGCAGCCTCCCTCATGAGGCCATAGCTTGACCAATGAAGCTAAGAATCATTTATATTCATAGGACACCAGCAGTACTATTTAATAAGGACAGATAGAGAAAAATACTCTCTAATTAATTACTCTTTGATAAACACAATTATGTCCTAAACATCAATTAATATGGGTATGAAGAGAGTACACTAATTTAAAATTTTTGCAGCATGTTTTGTGTACTAAAACTAAATTAAAGGAGGAAGTAGTACTAAAGCTTAATTAGATGATCAATTACTTAATGCTACTGACTATCTCAAATACTAAATTAAATAGTTATCCGTATTTCTTAGTATTTCGTCAGTATATTCAAATATTTTATTAGTATCTATAAGTATTTTATTAGTAGCTTGGTATAATCAGTACTATAACTTTAGTAGTTGTTGGTACCTTTAAGTAGTTGTCAATATCTTCAAATATTTGATCAGTATTTTGTTAATAACTTGGTTCAGTCGGTGCTATAACTTTAGTAGTTCTTTTTTACTTCAGTAGTTGCTAGTATCTTTAAATATTTTGTCAGTATTTTCGAGTATTTTTGTTAGATAGCTTGATACGATCAGTACTATGACTAAGTAGTTGCTAGTATCTTTAAGTAGCTATCAATATTTTCAAGTATTTTGTGAGTGCTTTGGTATACGTATTTTTTTAATATCTCCCTTAATACCGCTGGGTATAATAATTAGGGGGCACAATACAAATACTGATTATGGTTGTATCAAGAATACTAATTAGGGTTGCATCACCCATACTTGTTAGGTACCTATGGAATTAGTTAGAGTTGCAACATCTATATTGATTAGGGTTGCAGTATCTATACTTATTAGGGTTGCAATATTTTTATTCTAGTAGTTATCAGTATTTGTTAGTATTTATTAGTATTTTTATTAAAATTACTGATTAGGGTGTCAATATTCAACGTTTTTATTTTAGTAATTGTCACTATTTGTTTTTATTTATCAATATTTTTATTACAGATACTGGTTATGGTATCAATATTCACTATTTCTATTTAGTAGTTGTCGGTATTTTTTTATTTATCAGTATTTTTATTACGAATTCCGATTATGGTGTCAATATTCAGTATTTTTATTCCAACAGTTGTCAGTATTTGTTTTTATTTATTAGTATTTTTGCTACAAATACTGATTAGGGCAGGGTATGCGAGATGGCTGGGTGGTGCGATCTGCTCGGGTGGGTGGGTTTGAGCAGTTGGATCAAGTGAGGTGGTTTTGTCATGGTGTTGAATAGCGCTTTACATACTCATATGTATTCTAAATACTGACAACTATTAAAATAAAAATACTGAATGTTGACACCCTAATTAATACTTGTAATAAAAATACTAATAAATAAAAACAAATACTAAAATGAAAAATACTAAATACTGATAGCCTGATCGCTATTATTAATAAAAATACTGATAAATACATGCGTACAAAAAAACGTGAGGAAGCAACATAGGAACAACAGAGCTGCATGCATGTAAAAAAAGGTGGAGTAGCATGTACTCGCACCATACCTGAATTTGTTACATTTAGAAAATGATTGTACTTACCAAGACATGAATAGTTTTCCATCTCTTATTTTAATAATAAATAAATTTGTGTTTGCAATTTGTTCAAGTAGCAACCACATGCGCAAGTGGCCAGTGCAGTATGTTTGAGCCCTCAAGCATGAGGTCCCAGGTTCCATTCCTGTGACACAATAATTTTTGTTGAGGTGGGCTGGCGCGGGAGGGAGAGGTGGGCCGAGCGGACATGTGGAAGTTGAGATAAGATTTTTGTTTCATCATATAAAGAAACAGATCAATAAAACTACATCCAACATATAAACACATGCACTATATAACGGCGGAGAGATCCATCGTCTCCGTGAACCGCGAAGCAAACGACGGAGAGATCAAACTGGACTGAAATAAAAGTGCGATGTATGCGTTGGTTTCTTATTCCACTCGAAGAGTTTTTTTTTTTCTTGAGAGTCACTCGAAGAGTATTTTTACTCGCACTGTTTATATTTTGTGGCAGCCACTTTGGCAGCCATCCTTGGTATGGTAGCAATAAGCGGTGTCCCAGCAGCACCAGCACTTATTATGAAATAGGCATGTATTGCTTATCGGCACGGAATGGTAGCACGTCCCTGGTGGAATGTTGATCTTGTCACCACCTAGATCATCATCAATCCGCCGGCCTGTTTATCCAAGGTTT
The DNA here is from genome assembly GCA_022036555.1 of Microstegium vimineum. Taxonomy (NCBI): domain Eukaryota; kingdom Viridiplantae; phylum Streptophyta; class Magnoliopsida; order Poales; family Poaceae; genus Microstegium; species Microstegium vimineum. The sequence continues at coordinate 10,926,572 of CM039122.1, read as the reverse complement.
AAAATTAGGCCGTGAAATATGTCATACTAATTAGAGTAGCCTAGCCTGCTTTGTGATTTGAATTAGCTATAGGCATATATAAACTTCCGCAAATTAAACTATATACAAGAATTGAAATATAAGATTTGTGTTATTACTTACATTGCGCAAGATCTGCAACGCACCCGAGGAGGACGAGGGAAAGCAAAACTATCGTGTGCTTCTCCATGGCACTGAGAGCCTACTGATATATATGAGTTCTTGGGACCAGGCAAAAGAGAATTTGTATTCCTCTCCGGTGGAGCGTGCGCTCTATAGATGTACAATGTTGACATATATATAGGGGCAAAACCAGGTCTAATAAGGGAACACTTAATGATGACGATGTTTTAGTTGGCAAGAATATAATGAGCTGTACATTTCTGTTAATTTCCATTTTTTACAACTAGCTGGCATCGCACATTTCTACTTAACTTCTTATATTTTTTTTTTCATCACAATACGCAATTTCCAACATGATGATCTTGGAGACAATTACACACCTATTTGCCTCTATAAATCGAGTTTTAAAAATCCCAAATTGAGTTACAAAATAGCAAAAAAGATTTTTTTAATCCTGTGAAGCCACACCCCCCCCCCCCCCCCCCCCCCAAACAAAGCGACCTGATGAGGATTTGTGCTTAGGGCTTACCTCCCCTAACCACATTCCATCCAAAAATCACTTGTGACCAACGGTTATATACATTCCATTTGTATTCATTTTACTATATTTGAAATAAATATATGAAACCTTAAAAAATGAAATAAAATAAAAAAAAGTTTCAACTGGACAATTGTAGATACTGTCTAGTACGTACTATAACTTTGATTTTGATTATCTCTCCATCCAAGTTTGTTTTTTAAAAAAGTTGAATTTTAAAATGTAAGAACTTCAAATATAATTTCTTTCGATAAAAGATTTCAAATTAAAATTTATCAACTATAAAGTTGTATAGCTCCTTGAGATCTACAACTTTAGTTCTTGTCTTTTCTCCATCAGAGGTTGTTTAAGAAATGACTTTCAATATGTGAGAACTTCAAACTAAATTTTGGAGATAGATGATTTCAAATAAAAAAAACATTTATTGCAATCTTTTAGATCTTCTGAGAAGGTTAAAGTGCATTTTGAACCTTCAACTTGAATTGAATGGAAAGCACAAATATTGAATTATTTTAAATTTCATTTCTCAGACATCACACGGGCTACGTTTGAAGGCAACTACAGAGTATGGTATCGGTACTAGGACCTCCATCCCATTGTACAAAAACGTGAACGCATGCTACCACTAGCTAGATATTTTCCCTGAACCACCTAACTTAGGGGCATAATTGTCCAAGTTGAGTTTTCAGCACCAAACTACCATGATCATTCATGAAGAAGCTTCACCTCAATGCAAGCTCTTCCATGGTGCCACGTGCCACCCAACATATTCCCTCAGGTTTTGAGAACCGAGCCAGGCAAACCTGCCTCACGCATTTTTGAGGCAAAAGCTGCCAAACCCAGCTAGAGTCGCATATCCGCTACACCTCCACTACGATCTCGACGGGTATTACAGCTTGTCCTTGAACCAACACGAAGTTTTTGTTAGAGAACATTTGTCTCTAATTAAGATGGAACTAACGAAAAATCTTGGTTGGAAACATCAGATTTGGCACAAGGTTATATTTTTGACCAACGTTGATTATACTCATGTGTCATCTCTTTTAAGAAGAATGTTTACTTTGTTCATATTGTTTACATCTTATTGATCTGATCAGTGTAGGATTAATATCATGTTATACATTGAATGTATCTATAAATATTGTTCTGTATTTAAAATTATGTATCTCTATTGTTAAGTACAACCATAAGTTTGAGTTGTTTTATTGTACTGCCAAAGTATAAAGTAAGCTTGATGCACATGGAAGTAATAAGCTCCCACATTAGCAAAGTCTAAGCTCCCATTTTAAAAGTTTTAGTAAGTATTTTTAGGAGCAAAACAAAGATAGTATCTCCTTTAATTATGTCGGTCAGGATCATTTGAGCAATTCTTTTGGTCAATTATATTAAGTTTGTTCGACAATTGTTAAAAGTGTTATTAAGCTCATAAGAAATGTGAATAGAAAATACTAACATAACCTATAGTTAAAGTAACCTCATGAAGTGGTCTTTATACTGACTTCAAAATGTGATATGTCGTTTGCAGTGGCGGATCCAAAAGAGCCCCCCCCCCCCCCCTTGAGCCTGATTTATCCACTAAATTACTATTTCTAAGTCTTAAATTTACCATTAATCTCTAACTTTAGACCTAAACCTTCTTTATTTAGTCCCCCTTGGTTCTCATCCTAGATCTGCCACTCGTCGTTTGGTTCACATTTTGAGGAGGGTAGATGTAGACTTTTACATTAACCCACTTCATTGGGTAATTTAATAAGTTTAATGTGATGGAATTACAAAAATAACCTAATAAGTTAATCAGTTTTAGCATCCATTCATTATAAAGATAATAAGATATTATTGATGGAGTCCAAACAATGGGCTGTTATGAGTCCACATAACTTAAAGTGTCTCTAAAGGGATCCATCTTCCTGACTTCCAAGCAGCAGCAGGATTGATGGTGGTGGCCGCCGTTCTCCTCTTGGTGCTCTAGGGCCTGGCTGCGGACAGGGGCGGCGGCGGGAGTCGAAGAACCACGACGGGGGCGGCGTCAAGACTCGCATGAGGTTGAGTTGAAAAAATAAATAAGATTGGATTGGTGGGAGGGTTTAAGTGCTTAATTGTCCCACCTCCATCTAAGACCATCGGATTAGAATCGTGTGAGTTTGATTAGAGTTTGCGTAGTTTGCATAGCTAGCTAGTTGGTTTTCATAGCATATGGTCCCATGATAATAAGCTCTAAGAAATTTATTAGTGGCTTTTGTTTGCCACTGATTTCTCAATCATAATAAGATAAGCAGAGGTACAAAGTTAAATTTATTTTACTCTGTTATTATTAATTAGTGTATTTTCCACCTTAAGGCTTGTTTGGAAGCACTCATATATACCCTCAACGTGTATGGAGAGTACATCCAAACAAGGTCGTCGTTTGGACCGGTTTGTGTCAAACCGGTTTCAGCACCTCAAACTGAACCTACTGAGTTATCACACACCATGCCCTCTTTTAGATCAGCTTGGGCTACTGCATAGGAAGTAGTAGGGGAAGGGGGTGGGTACCGAGAGGCTTAATCGCCCGGCAGCGGCAGCGAGGCTGGCAGAGGGCGCACATGCGCAAGTAACAGAGGAGCGGGAGAGAGATTGTAATATATCAATCTCCAGCTAACCATTTTCATTAACCAAGTGTTCAATACTGCAGTCCCTATCTTAATTGAAAGACAGAGCTGCTGCCATTGCTATAAAAAAACATTGTGATGATAGAAAACAGATACATAATATTTTACCAGCAGTTTGGCGCAGGGATTGGCTTCTGAATTGCTATATTTGATTTTGGTCAGCTGGGGACATCTAGTATCATCCGTACAACGTAAATAATTTCCCTCATCAACGGAACATCATTTTTAACTTGCCGTACCATCACTTAATAATCAATTACCAAGTAATATATTACTACAATGACCAGAAAATGGACAAAAACAGGCTGATATATAAGTTATCATATAACATTCAACCGCCACAACGACTACACATCCAGTAAAAAGAACGGTATTACATCCAAGATATGATACTGGGGAACTCAAGGTTCTGATTGATGCCAAAGTCGTTTCCATGGGTTTTCAAATTTCAACAAGCTCAAAGAGTATCTTAAGAGAAAATAAACGCAAATGGTGCCTAGCTTACTTTCCCTAGGTGTGCAAATAGCACTAGTCTTGCTGACCACAACACAACAGAAATAGTGACTTCAAAGCTTAAGAACTTGTAATTTTGGACCATCCAGTTCTATTTGTACTACTTGTGCACTCCATAGCCCACCAGGCCAAGAGGTCATTTCAGGTCGGAGGGTAGCTCCCGCATGCAGCTATTGCAAAATCTCGAGATGGCAGAGAAGGTGCGTTGATCAGCAGGAGTTACCAAATTAATGGCCACACTTGATGGCTGCCTGAACTGCCTGTTTTGCTGCTGAAGACGACGGACGTATTGCATAGGTTCTGTTGGAAGATCATAGTTGATGATAATGGGAACCTGCGGCATTGTATCGGTGCCTCGATGGTCAGTGGCTACGAGAACACTGGATGACCCAGACTCGACGAACTTCTGGATGGCCCTGTCCCTGGCGTGCTGATCCATGCCATCATGGCTTGCTGAGACAGTGTAATGCTTGCCAATATCTTCTGCGAGGGACACGGCCTTATCCTTTTTGTTCACAAAGATGACAAGTCGTTCCACCCCTGTAGTCTTGAAAAGAGCATACAGTTTTCCTAGCTTCTGTTCTTCATTCTCAACTGCCAGATAGTACTGCATGGCATTCTTTAGCTCTTCTTGTCTTGGGACAATGACTGCTACAGGCTTATTCATGAATCTGCAGCTACTCTGTATAGCTTCACTGGAATTGGTAGCAGCGAAGAGCCCAACCTGAATTTTCTTTGGGAGATGCAGGGTAATATTATAGATCTGCAAGAAATTGAAGATGTATATATAGTCATAAGTTAATGAACGAAGTATAGGCCGGCCATCAGACTGTAGCATGAGCATAGCAAGATAGCTTATATTTGTATCATGCATTCTATATGTGACTATTTACTAGCAGTAGGGGTTTAAAACTAACCTGGTCCTTGGAATCTCTTGTGAGTAGTTCATCTGCTTCATCCAAAAAAAGCATTCTAATGTGGTCTGGAGACAATGCATGCTTTCGCAGCATGTCAAGAATGCAATCAGGGGTGCCAACTAAAACCTGAACTCTCATTGACATCGTTTGCTGGTCTGCATGGGCACTAGTTCCTCCTGTACAAGTTTGGGCTGTAACACCAAGGAACTGACCAAGTGCTCCAATAACTTTCACAGTCTCTTGTGCCAAGTCGGGTGATGGTACAAGAATCAAAGCCTGACATTCTGTAGATCCATAATCAAGTCGCTGCAGTACACCGGAGCAAATTGTTTCAGTTGTTCCAGACAAAGATCGATGGACCACACCAAGGCCCTTGCATCATGGGACAATTCCTCTTTGATGGACCGCAGAAGGCTTCTCCAGACCTTAAACAAAATAGAATAGCAACAGAATAAGCACAAAAGCAGGTTAGGAAAAATGTTTCCAGCCCAGAAATAATTGCACAAATGCTATGTAGGAATAATTACCATATTGATATATTACCTTGAGTAGATTCTCCTGAAGACCCATCTCACTGAAACTGTCATAGATACCAACTTTCTCGGAACTCAGAAGTACCCTATATCACACCGTGCATATAGGAAAATTAAATATTCTTTATGACAGCTAATGTGAATATAAATGTCATGGCTAATGAGTAAACAAATATAAGCTGAAGCAAGTAGACAAATAATAAAGTGGTAGATCCCACCATACCGTGTGTCCATTTTGGAGGCATCTTCTTTTTTGTCAACTTGAACACTTGACCCCATTTGATCTATCCCAACACCTTCAAAGGAAATAAACAAGTATCAATAAAGATATATGTTGCAACACAGGATTGGTTAATTTTGACATGCTAGCATCTAGAGACCAGAGCAATGCAGTTCTTTGCTTCCCATGGACGGCCTTTTAGATTTCGCATTGGTCAATAATGACAAATTCTATTTTATTTGCTTCTTGAATTGTAATTTGGTACAGCAAGTCTATTAATTATCATGTCTGTTCGGATCCTCACTGGTTAATTTTAGCTTCTAACTATTAGCGCTAATAATGGAACCATATATGCCCATAGTGTCTAGTCAAGGTTATAGAGGACGATTAGCCTGACCAACTGCGATCAATCAGATAACCACGTAAAGTTCTAGTCAAATCCATGGTCACATTTTCCATCTAAATTAAACTTACATAAACTATTTAAATAAGATAATGAACATTGCGTACAAGATTAGATGGATATATATGGGATTCTCACTCACCTTTGGTATGTCCAGTGATCAACTCATCTTTTGGAGTTCTCAATGTATCTCCTGATATTTGCAACTTCTTCGAGTTGATTGTAGGGGCAACTACAATATTGTATTCAGTCTCACTGCATGCTCCAAGTTTTTCAGACTTTTTAGTTTCTGTAACACCCACAAAATTGCTTGCTTTTAAAATAGTAGAAAATGGTTTACTAATGAATTGTGTGAGCATTGAATTTAGAGAAATAATAAAGTTTATAGAATTAAAATTTATCCTAGTTAGTAACATGTTGTTGCATACATGTTGTTGCATATTTTTGTTGTGATGGTTGAGTTTGCAAAGCAAAATGTTTTAGAATTCAAAGGGGTTTTGAAAAGGTTTTGGAAAAGAAAGAAAAAGAAAAGGGAAAGGAATTCATCTCTCTCTCTCTTTTCTTTCTACCTAGCCCACTCCCTCCTTTCAGCCCAGCAAGGCCGCAGGCCCGCTTGCCTTCCCCCTCCCTCTTCAGCTCGGCCCAGCAGGCCGGCCCAGTGTCGCAGCGCAGCCCGCTCCCTCTCTGTTCTCCCTCTCTCTCGCTGCCGCTTGGTCCCGCAAGTCAGTCGCCCGCTCTCTCTCTCTCTCTGACCAGTCGGCCCCGCCGTCAGTTCCTTCCCCAACCTCCATCTCCGCTCTGTTCGCACGAGTGCGTGCGCGGACGCGCAGCGAGCGGCAACCGCCCGCACGTCCCGCTCCCTCTCCCTCTCGCCCCGCGCCCACGTTCGAATCGATCGGCCGCAACCGCACGCTCCCGAGCTTTTTAAAGAGATTGCCCCTCCTCTCTCCCCCTTTTCTCGCCTCTGTTTCACCGAGCGCAAGCAGAGCACTGCCGCCGCAGAGCAGCGCCGACATCGAGGGGAAACACCACCGGACTTGCGCCGCTGTGGTGGGCTCTGTTCCCGGCTCTGCGTCGCCTCCATTCCTCCCCCGGGTCTGACCTTCTTTCTTCTTCCTTGACCGCGGCCGCAGGGACCTCGCCAGCAGAACCGTGACCCATCGTCCGCCATTGCTCGACGCCCGACGGCCCTGAGACATCTCCGCCTTCGAAGTAATTTTGGTAAGCACCGCAGTGCTCCCCTCCTCCCTCTCATGTCCTCAATTCGGCGAATTGTGGCCCCTGTGGCACTGCCTGCGTGCACTCCGCGCCGCCGGCCATGGCGCACCGTCGAGCGGCCTCTGCCCTCTCCCCTGAGTTCGTCTGAATGCATAATTGCACTCGCCTAGACCTCCTCTATCTCCCCGTGGTTTTCCGGTGGCCAATCGAGGCCCCTAGGCCTTTTTCTCTTCTCGCCGCCGAGCTCCATGCCGGCATCCATGGAGCACCGCCGTGCTGGCCCTCCCCTCCGGCCGACTCTCTCTCTCTCCCTCCCTCTTTTATCTCGGCCGTCTGATCTAATTGGTGCGGCCAGGATTAGAACCCCACCCCCGAACCGGTATGCACCGCCGTGGACTCGGTCCACCGTGGCAATGCACGCGGGTCCACGTGCCCTCTGTGGACCGCACCAATCCCGAGCTGCCGCGTGGCAACCCTGCCGGCCCCGCGCCACAGCCTTGGCGCATTTCTTTGTTTACGCTTTCTCAGTTCAAGAAACGTAATCCTGATCGGTTTAATTCATTTTGGAAAATAAATGAAAATTTAGTATTTACAGAATTGCCATTGCACTATTTTGTTTATAAAAGTTGCATTTTAAATCCGATTTGAGCGATTCGAATTGCGTTAGATTCGTAATGAAATTCTCTACATGTTAAACCCTCTGTTAGCCCTGCTATAAACATTTAAATTCGAGGTTAAGTTTAAATAATAAAGATGCTCTTAGAGAACTAGTTTAATTCATAACTTTTGCGTTTTAAATCCGTTTTTCGTGAAATTCGCGTTGACATGTTCGTAGTAGTGCGTAGTATATTTTTATAAATCTTTTACTTCTATTTACTGTTGCTGGTGTACTGTTCTAATAGTAGCTTTGTTTGCTTTGTATGAATGCAAATTGGAATGCGTGTTGTTGCAATGCCGTGATCGAGTTCAGACGGTGAGGAGTTTGGTTGTGACCAGGAATTCTTTGATCAGCAGCAGGACCGGTAAGAGTTTGATAACCAAGGCAAGTATAGCATGGGACCTACCTTGTTATCCTATTCACCATAATCATGATTTTATGCGCATGTGTTTAATTTGATACCCGTAGTATATTTTCCCTAGTATTGAAATCCTTTACCTTGACTTCTATGGGTTATGCATGTGGGTAGATGGCTAGTGCAATATGACATGATACATGATCCCTGCCAAATGATATAATGCTCTGAATGAATTGGTGAACCTGTTTATGGCAATTGGAACATAACCCTTTTATAATAACTCACTGTTGGCAAAAGCTGGGACTGACAGTGCTACCGTGAGAGCTACATGGCTCTAGCTTTAACTCAGTAATAGGCTCTTTTCTAGCTCGTTAGCGGTTACTCGAAAGGGCGCATTAGGCTCTTGCCAAGCTGGTTATAGTGCGGCCTCTGTCCGGGTTTGAGCGTAGGCTGCGGTCTTTATGCTACTCGGAAGGGGGGCTCTATCACCCCTTGCCAATCCTAGCGGCTCTAATCTTGTTAGACGAGATACTATGAAAGGTTTCATAGTGAACCCCGCCCACTCACCTTGGCAGTGTTTATGGGAGTAATTAACCCGGACATTCGGGGCATCACGACTCACGGGTAAAGATGCACAACCTCTGCAGAGTGTTAAAACTGATATATCAGCCGTGCTCACGGTTACGAGAGGCTCGGAAAACTGACGGTTTAACCAATTAACCTGACCAATCTTTATGTTCCTGTTGCCACTAAAATGATGATGTTTATGTTTCTCTTAACTTTGGCAATGTTATAAGTGGGATCATTTGGGGCTTAAGCATAACTTGATGTTACTCAATAATAAAACTTTGACAACTTAAAAGTGCTAAACGCAGTAAGCCAGTGTCAACCTTTTGAGCTGCATAACCTCATGTTATACTGCTGAGTACGAATGTGCCCACGCTTGTTTTACCTTTCAACTTTTGGGTAAAAATCCTGGATGGGTAACAGAAGCAGGAGACTATGAGGACTATCCTGAAGATTTCTAGGCTTGGTCAACCAGTTGACCTTCCCTGTGAGATGGAGCCTTGAGAGCTAGTTGTATCTTCCGTTTGCTTTATTTATTTATTTATGTAATGTATCTATGTACGCTATGTATTAAACTCTGTGATGGTACTTTGTAATTTGTGAACTTATGTGTGGATTACTTCCTGGGCACACATAATGTTATGCATCCTATTTCGTCCTTGAAATTGGGTGTGACAGTTTCTCCCACTGGAGTTATTTCTTCCATATTTAGTTTCCTCTTGGGTTCCATTTCTGAAGAATCTTTTTGATCCAACATATCACACCCGGTTGATCCAACATATTACTGCTGCTATGTGGATCCACTTCTTTATCCAATTTATTTGATGGGCTCTTGTTCATTGCTTCAGTAACTTGCTGTTTCTTACCTCTTCTTTTGAATACATGTTTGATAGGAGGCTTTTCTATACCTTCAGGATGTCAACAGAAATTATGTCAGAAAACAAAACTGACTGAACAGCTAGTCTAGAACACCAAACACATTCTCCTACATATATGTTAGGAATAAACCTACAAAAAAATCATCAAGCTTGTTCACCTCTAAAGCGATCTTCTCCAATCATGCTTCGTGGAGTTGGGCCTATGCATTGCACCTCTTCAGACTTTGAACTTTCTGTTGTTGTTTTCTCAGAGTTTGTTATTGCGGCTGTTGGAACACTTATTTTTTGAAAAAGATGACATGAGCTCTGCCCTACTGAAGCACTTATTTTGTTTTCTTTAGCCTCTTCATTTGATCTTGACTCTTCAATGCCCTTCGGCTCCTCCAGCAATATACTTTTTGCTACGTTCTGTTCCTTTTTATGGTCCTTATCTAATTCCTTATTTTTTTTGTTTCATACCTACTGTTTTGTCTTGTACTGCTGTGATCATTACTAGTTTTGAAGACCATGGAAATGCAAAGTAGTAAGAGAAGGGAGCACCATCAAAGCTTCTTGATGCTATCTTCAGCCTAATAGGTTCCTTATCTCCGACTTCCAAACTTTCCTCATCTACATCTATCAACACTCCAAATGCAGAAGCAACCTGATATAATTCCTTCCAGTTTCTATACATTCTTGGGACCCCAGACATTAAAAGCCACTCTTCAACCAAGTCAAGACTTTCATCATCGCTTTCCTTCCACCTTTTTACAGTCAATTGAACCTCCTTATTATCCAGTAATATTTCAATCTTAGGGTTCTTTAAACAACTTATCACGTCACCCTCGGAGGTGAAGGAGGCCAGGAAAGTCATATTGCATTCTCTCCTTAACTCCCAATCGCCCGAAAGCTTCCAAAACATCTTGAGTTCATCTTTCAATATACCATTGTCCAAGTTATTGACATTAGATTTGATGAGAACACAGTTGTGGTAAAATTTCTTCTTTTCAACCATCTCATCTGAAGGGTGAATAACGGTAAATGGGAATTTTGTAGCATAAGCCAATTGATGTGCTGCAGAAACAAGTTTGTACTTCATCTTGCACTGATCCAAGTTGTGTGATCTCTCATTGCAAGCAAAGCACCCCTTTTTATTAGATAAAGTAACACGTAGTTCTTATGGCGTGGCCTTTTCAATGCTCCTATTTTCCACAGCTTGTGATGAAATACATCCTTCAGTCCTTTCCGAAACCAGATACATGCCCTCAGATTGTCCACCCATGTTATGCTACTTCCTGTATCAAAGCCCAAGTAAGAAGCACATGTTCACCATCGATATGGAAAGCAAGGTTAACTATGTATTTAGTTAAAACAAAAAATGAGATCTTTCTTCTACAGCACATGTTCACCATCGATATCACTAGCTATGCAGGCATAACATGCAATACTATCTTATATTTGTAACTATGAGAAAGTTGCTTGATGACATATATCATGAATTTCAGAATTCTCAAAACTTATTAGCAAAACAAAATAAACATATACTATAGTACTGTATGAATTTGAACCAAAAAAAATATCAAACGATTTTTCCTCTACACTGTTAGACAAACACTTTAAAATATTATTTCCAGGCTTTCACAAAACAAACGAACACAACAGAAAAATATCTGCTTGAGTACGTGATGGCATCAAACAAAACAGTGGATATATAAAAACAAAAAAAGAAGAGTGGGTATATATGCAAGCTGAGCAAACAAGACAACTATTATTCTTGATTCAAATATCCCATATTTGGTATCTAACCAAATATAGAATATTTGGTATCTAGTACGCAGAAGTACTCTCTTGAGGACCTCTTGACCACACATTCCAAAAATAGTATGGAAGCTCAATTAGGAACAAGAAGACAGAAACTATATACAACCGCGAACCAACTACGTACCATTACTAGATAATCACTAGCAACGAACTACATCAATCAAACAGAGCTATATAGAATCTCAAAGAACATTAAACATATATCAAGAGAACATCTTATGAATGTTATAGATATGCATGCAAAAGAATGAAATGTTTCCCTATTTAAAAACATCTTCAATACTTCCAACCTAAGAGCTAAACAAATAAATGATCGAATATATTCGCTGGAGACCACCCTCACATGAGGACTAGGCTCCAAACTAGTAGATCTACCATGATCAATCTATGACATTCCAATTCAACAATCAGAACACCAGACTATCATACTGTGACGGTTTATAGGAACCATGCTGAGGTGAAAACTAACAAAGGATATATAACCACCATCTCCTACAATACATATGCATTATTTTGCTTTACTGGGCAGACCCATGATTTTTAAGCTGGGTATTCAAAATATAATGGGGTGCTAAAAATTTCTTCATCAAATGTATTTATCTCGAGTTTTTTCTTCTTTTCATTACATATATGTATATATATGCTATATATATAAATTTTCTTGCAAAAAATTTGGGTATTCAACTGAATACCCTTGCATGTACCTAGGCCCGCCCCTGACTATGACGTACTCTATGAGAAAGTTCATTGCTCATAGAAAACGTGAGTTTCATATCTCCCAAAAGTTGGAAGAACAATTCATCATGCATAATGATTAATTAGTATGCACTTCTACCACAAGAAAATTGCAAATAATTTTTCCTCAACATATTGGACAAACAATTTAAAGTAGTGTTTGTACACTTTCATAGAAACTAAATACAACGAACAATATGCCTTTAATAGATGATGGCATCGAATGAAATAGTGGATCTATATCTCATTCAAAAAGAGGCATAAGCTGAGACTCAAGTAGACAGAGACAATAAGGAAGTAACGTAGAAAAGGAAAAATAAATAGGATTGAAGTGTACCTTCAAACAGTAGATCACAACAATATTACAATCTTCGGGAACCTAAGAAAGAATATAAGATTTTATTAGAAAGCTGAAAACTACTAGAGTAAATAAAGAACTATGTTTAGATGAAGGAGAAATAAAAAAAATGCATATAAGACAACTAGAAAAGTTTGAAGGGTGACAAATATGAAACAGAGGAGAAAGATGCACAAAATAGAAAGAAGGATCCAACCATTGCTTGCAAGTCAAAAGAAAAGGATGGAGGTAATAGTGAAGAGAGAACACATCTTCTCAGCTTCAAAGAGCAAAGAACAAAGAATAATACAAGAAAACAAAGAACTCTATCATCTACATGAAGGATAAATAGAAACCTCAAATATATTGACCACATGAACAATAAAAAAATTGTTTGATCATGGAAAGCATGAATTCAACTTCCCAAAACTAGCTTATTGGAAGAACAAATTGAAATAGTGATTAGTATGTTCTTCAACCAAAAGAGAATTATAAACGTTTTCCTCTATAATATTATAAGACAAGCACTTTAAGTAGACTATATATATACACGCTTTCACATAAGCCAAATGCAATGGAATCTCCTTTTATACTTGGAGTCAAAAGAAATAGTAGATATATAGCCCACACCCAACCACCACAAAAAATGAAATAAATGAAACATTGAATATATAGCATTTTATGTCTAAGGCCGGTGTAAGAGTACTTGAACAACATCACATTCTAGGATAGTATATGGAAGGTCAACTAAAAACTCGAAAACAGACACCATACAATATCAACGACCAATGCAACTACCATTACAACAACAGGTGGCACCTATCAATTAGACAAAGCTAAGCTAGCTAGAATTCCCAAAACATTAAAACCCAAGAGATGGCATCCAAAAAAGAGTATAGATACAACTAACGAGAAAGGAATAAATCATTTCCTTATTAAAAGTCTGACATATTCAATACCGACAACCCAAGAGCTAGCTAATCAAATAATTAAATGACCAACGAACTTTGCCGCGGAGACTACCCTCGCATCAACTGTGTGCTAGATAATCTACGATTAATCTATGCCATCCACCGAATCCAACAGTCGAAACAGTTGTCCGCTGTAATGGGATGCACTTATCTGCACACTATTGGGATGGTCTATTTTGAGGTAACAGGAGGAGCCGGGGGCTCCTACTGAAAAGATTTTATATATGAAAAAAAGAACAGGAGCATGCTGGGGTAACAGCTACAAAAAGCTACCATCTCAAAAACAATTTAGATCATGCATGCTAGACTAGTATGAGAGCATGGACTGGATCAGATCCATGATCCTCATACACACGGATTCACAAGTTAGATCATGATTTAGTGAGTTGTACAGATCACAAGTCACGACCAGCCTCGCTGTCCCGAGTGTTAAACCCCAAGAATTCCCCGTCTCTAGCTAGCTCTGTCCTCAAACATTTCTCTATTAAAAATGCGACATATTCAATGCTGATCGACAACCCAAGAGCAAAACGATAAATGCCCAACAATCTTTGCCCGCAGAGATCACCCTTGCAACAACCCTTACCCTACTACCCCATGTTGCCTGTGGATCGGAACCTCCATGAAGTCCCCTCTAAATTTTGTAGCCAAAGAGGAAGGAGGAGAAAGAAGAAGAAGAGAGAGAGAGAGAGAGAGAGAGAGAGGAGATGAAGGAAGGAGAAGAGATGACCCACCCTGCCACAGGTACGTCCCTGGCTCTCCTCTCCTGCCTATCTCCTGCAATGGGAGATGCACTGTGGCGTAATGTGGTATGATCTATACTCGATCTATAGAGAGCGTGCTAGCTAGGGTGACAGCTATATATATAAAAAGCCATCCACCATCTCCGAAACAATGGTAGCTAGTACCAGAACGAACAGAGACAGGATCAGATCCTGAGATCCATCATGATCCTCATACACACACGGATACACATGCTTCAATCATCAGTCGATCGTACGAGGGATAGCGCGTGCAAACTGCAAACAAATCCGCAAAACAAATCGGCTTGCAGTTGCCAGAGAGGGATAGCGCGTGCAAACTGCAATGGCCAGGCGTCGTTTACGTGGGGAAGATCACGAACAATCTAGGTGGGCTAGGGCTCTTTTGCTTACCAGCAAAGCGGCGCGTACGTCCAAGATCGGCTTGCTCTCCACCACACTCCACGTGAGCGGCTGGAGCAAGAAGATAGCGCGAGGGACGACGTCGCGCGGTTGGGCTGGACGAGGAGGCCGGCAAGGGCAGAGGGCGCCGGCGGCGGAGGTGGTCTAGCTGCAGTCGCTGTTGTCTCCAGAGGACGACGGCCGAAATGAGTTGGTCGCTATCGAATGCCTGGACGACGGTTTTCACCTGCCAGATATATATATATATATATATAAACAAAAATAGAGTCCGACCCGGGGGGCATTTTCGGCCACTAATTTCTTCTATGAGAAAAAGACAGCTAGGGGCGCGTGTGTGAAAAAGGCACAACGGCTAGAAAATACTGAGCTAGCTTGCCACCAACCGCAAGCCATAACTCATAAGCGCGGGATTTTTAAAATAGGAAAATGTTTAATTGGTAGAGCGGCATTCTCAAATTTCCAGAGAAAAACAAAAAAGGCAGAAATATTCCGGCCATGGTGTGAGTGCGACCTGCTTAGTAGTTAGTTTCAATATATTGCTTCACACAAACGGTCTACGGGACCTTATATGTTTGTAAAAAATCGCTCTTGACTGAATCGACGAGGTACACTATGAACATATTACATCTATACCTTATAATAACTAGCAAATGTATCTATGGGTTGCAACTGTGGAGAAAAAATTAAACGTTAATTAAAAACGCAAACATGAGTATTGCATATTTATTCATATTTAACGTTTTTCTCTATCTATTTCAACCTATTTTTACCATCAACTTATTGTATTGTTATTTTCCAACTTTTCATAGCCTCGTATCAGATGATCTGTGACGGAGTCCATGCTATTTATTTTTTATTTTTATACTATATTTTTCTCTATAATATGCGTTGTTGCTTTTTCCTACGAACCAGAAGATTACATGCCATTGATTTGGAAAACTATTTTTTAAAAAAGAATTAGCTAGAAAAATATAATATAATATTCAGTCATGAGTCATGTCGGAATAAAATTCGTATGGAAAGATAGTTTTTCTAAGTCTGGATCACACACACGACTTAATAGGTTTTGAAATCAAACTTCATATCATCCTAGACAAGAGCTTTTCAAACTTATATGCACACTATATAGAATTGGAAATAGATCTCTACTCTTGCCTTTTATTATTTGGATTAGGATTAGGATTAGGATGAGAATCCCTATTCATCTTACTTAGAAGTATTCCATCATAAGTCTTGTCGAAATAGGAATCGTATGAAAAACTGGTTGTTTTCGAGTCCAAGTCACATACGCGATCTAATAGGTTTTGGAAATGAACTCCATATCATGCTAGACAAGAGTTATTCAAACTTGTATAAGCACACTTATATATATAGTAGCACACTTCCATTTACGATAATTTTATTCACTAATTTACGATAAAGTGAATACATATTTACGATAGTTGTGTTACGATAACACATGGAGATATTTACTATAATGTTATAGTAAACCACATGGTAAGTAGTTACTATAATCTTGTAAGTGAGTATAGTAATTATCGTAAACCAAAGTGGCTATAAAATAAGTTATTTTGTAGCCAGCCATAGAGTAGTAGTTATATATATAGATACACACACAATTGGAAATAGATCCCTACTCTTGTCTTTTACTATTTGAATTTGGATTAGGATTATAATCCCTATTCATCTTACTCTGAGGTACTCTATTTGGATTTGAATAGATTTCTTAACTATAATGATGTTCAATCCCTATATATAAAAATAGAAGGCTTGTAGTAGACAAACGAATAGAGTGCATTGATGGAGTTAGTTAGAAAATGTTGTAAAAAAATGGGAAGAAATTTTGCCTCCTTATTGTAAAATAGTGATAACAATTAGCAAGAGTAGCCCCATGTTTCATCCATGTTGCTAATAGAGTATACGTCGTTGTAAAATACATAGTATTTACTGAACCATGCAAGTATTACTGGAAGTGAGAGTTTTCTTGATATAATGTGCAACAAGTGAGTTTTCTTGAACTGTAGTGTACAATAAACTGAGTCAAATGATATGATGATACCATATTGTAGTATCCGTATTTACATTACCATGTATTGTCTGAAGGAAAGGCTTCTCATACATCTTGTTGTAAAACAACTTGTTTCCCCCCTTTAGTTGCTCATATAGTGTAGTGATTTTTTTGTTCATTCTTTGATTTTCCCTCTAATATTATTTTTCAGCTGAGGTCAAAGAAGAAGTTCATCTCCAAGTCTACTATGTTGTGAGCAGTGAGCTTTGGAAAGCGACATTCTAGAGTGCCATCTGAAAGCGTCATGTATCAGTTGAATCACCTTGTGAATTTTTTTTTACCACGGGTGTTATTTGTCCTAGCTTAAGTTCCTATCTACTCGCTAAACCTCAAATACTCTTTCAAATACTTCATGCTGTTTCAGCGCGTGTACTGGCATGCCTAAGAAATGCTAGTGGCTGGATGTTGAAATATTTTTCAGTCTTTCTGAATATTTTGAGTTGTTCAATTTGGAAGAAGAGGAGGATATGAGAACTAGTTGGACAATGATATCTTATCATTATGCTTCTCTTGTGTGAATTGTATACGCATGATCTGGAATAGTCACTTGTTAGTGATGAACTCGCTAGCTTTAGCAACATTTGCTAGCATTGGCGGAGCCAGGGAGGGGCCGTGAGTGATCGTAAACTGTGGGTTGGGAGTGGTTTCTTTTTGGGTTGAAACCATAGTTAATTAATGGTTTGGTGCAGTCTGGGCTAAAAAAATAGATCGGACTGGAGTGGGCTGGTTTGTGGAGAAAACGATTCGGACTGGAGTGGGGTATATAATTAACTAAAGCAAGCACGTGGGCTGGAGCGGGTTTGGTGTGGATTCCAAGCCGTTCCCAGGTTTAGATAAAGAGGCAAAAATTTTGGCTTTTTTTTTCCAATCCATCCATTTTTTGTCCCTCTCTTACTCTAACTACCAGATAATAGAGAGTTTCTTCCGTACAAACTTATATATATAATACATGACCATACAAGTTTGAAGACCTCTTGTGTAGCACAACACGCAGTTGATTCCAAAACCTATTGGGTTGTGTATGTGACCCAGACTAAAAAACAACCGGCTTTCCATACGAATCCTATTCGAACATGACTCCTGACAAAAGATGACTGATTCCTTTCTAAAAAATAGTTTTCTAATACGAATCATAGTAACTATAAAATTGATGTTTCACTGAGATGCACATGAAGAAATAGGAAAAAAAGCAATGATGCATATAGAAGAATAGGAATATAAAAAGAATAGCAGTAGACTCCTTCTGTGACTCCTATGGTTTGTAGGAAAAAATAATGACATATTATAAAGAAAAAAGAACATAAATAAAAAATAAATAGCAATAGACTCTATTGTGGACTACTCTGATTCGATACTGAAAAATCACATATAGAAAAAGGTAAAATATTAATAAATATGCAACAAATACAAATTTCAGACTTTTTTTTATCTGATTTTTTTTTCTGACAATTCATCATTTGGCCGGTTAGGAACAATTGCTTGGCAACCCAAGCTAGCGGGCCACTCCAGCCTACCAATTTGCTCGTGTTTGGCCGGTTAGGACCACTTGCTTGGCAGCCCAAGCTAGCGGCCCACTCCAGCCTATCAGTGTTCGTTTCGGGCTCATTAGCGGCACTTGTGGCCCAATCCTCCGAACCCACCAGCATAGGCTGGGAGCCCACTCCAGCCTATTGCTCGTGTTTGGCCGGTTAGGACCACTTGCTTGACAGCCCAAGTTAGCGACCCACTACAGCCTATCAGTGCTCGTTTTGGGCTCATTAGCGACACTTGTGGCCCAATCATCCAAACCCACCAGCATAGGCTGGGAAAAAGCAAAAGATGAATAATTTGCCGAGGATTCGAATGAGGGTCTACACCCTTGAAATATAAAGGGCTTGCCACCACACCATAGAAACTTAGGTGTCAATTGATAAACTTTTCTTTATTTATCCTTTCTAGCAGCTTTAAACTTTTGAAATGGTAAACCCTCAAGGTTGGCAAGATAAATAAATAAAATAAGTAAAAGTACAAAAATGTGGGATTGCATATATTAGAACAAAATAAAATAAATAAATAACTAAATAAAACTATGAAAATGTGAGATTGCATATGTTAGAACAAATAAATAAATAAAACTTTTAAATTATGGTATTTCATATATTAGATGGAGATTGAAAACGAGTTCTTTTTCTTCGGCTTTCTATAGCTGTTGCTTTGGACTATAATTTATTGGATCTGGTCTATGTGCTTGGCCACTGGCCTATGTCATGACTCACCCAATAAACCACATGGTAAACTATTAATTAGGAAATATATTAGAGAATGTTCAACAGTTTAAAGAAACAAAGTACTGTATTTATAATTTATTTTTGAATGTTAAGGTCATTTATAAAAATAAAATATAGCTTTTATTTTTTATAGAAAGGGTAAAAGTATAAAACATTGCTTTTATTTTTTTATTGAAAGGTTAAAAAATAATAAGATATGTAACACTTCTGTACTCATTTTCATTAACATTGATAGTTTTTTTCTCTCTTGTTCCAATGCACGGACATATTTGCTAGTAAAGAATCAATCTAAAGACTAAAATCTCTTGTGTGCTTTGTATTAAAAAAATCCTATAGATTTAACGGAGAAAACTTGAGAAAACTTAGGGCCTGTTTGGAACGCAAGAATTTCACAGGAATTGCGCAGGAATTTTATAAGAATCAGTTCATTTTCACAGGAAAAAGTACAGGAATAGGAAAAAATCCTCCGTTCCAAACAGGCCCTTATAAGTTCAACCATACACAGTGTGGGACCAGGTATGTAAAAAAAGAATTTGTTATTTCCGTGTCTTAGAGCATATCCAAGACAGAAAACCGAATATCCTTGGGGCCGGATATTTCCTTGAGTGGCGAAATTGAACCCTCAAGGATATATCGTTACTTTGGGGGTCATATGAAACCCTCGAGAAAATGCATATTCTTAAGTGCTAATCCAAACCGCCAAGTTAACTCCATAATTTCTTGAGTGCTAGTCGGAACCGCCAAGGTTATAGGGAAACTCCTTTATATATATATATATATATATATATATATATATATATATATATATATATATATATATATATATATATATATATAGTTGGTTCTGCATAGCGCTCGCCTGCAATACAGACGAGAGTAGATACACGCGAGTGTAAAAAGGAATTTCCCTATATATATATATTAGTGTTATTAAATACTACCAAGGTAATTTGAATTTCCTTGGGTGTAACTAGGAACCACCAAGGAAGTGCCAGTTTCCTTGGGTGCAAACCCTCAATTAAATTATTATAGCCACCTAGGAAAAAAAAATCAATTTATAGTCATATTCTTCTTAACCACCGGTACATTGAACTCGTTGCATTCTTGTTAGTTAGAAATTGCATTATATAGACACAAATGATCCATTGACATGTTTCTAAAATGAAATACATTTTTTCTTAGTATATTAATCCAACAAAGGTATAATTTTGTGTTGTCATGCATGATAGAATGCTTAGTGGCACATAGCTTGAGATGCCTAATTAGTTTTAAAGCTAACATTTAACATACTAGTAATGTACGGAGGAAAAATTTATATCAAAGTTGTAGCGTCTGAAGAGATACAACTTAGTAGTTATTGATTTTTTTTCATTTGAAATCACTAGAAGTCCACAAACTATGTTTTAAGTTCATAGAATTTTGAACTTCAGATTTTTTGAATATTTCAAATGATCTCTGATGGAGATATGACCTAAACTAAAGTACTAGTACTCGACGAGATATATAAAAAAATTTAGTTCAAATTTTTCATTTGAAACCATTTAGGCTCTACTGATCCAAGTTGTGTGATCTCTAATTGTCATTGCAGGCAAAGCGCACCTTTTTATCATATAAATTAGTTGATAGTTCTTCTGGCATAGCCTTTGCAATGCCCCAACTTTCCACAGGTTGTGATGAAATATGTCCTTTGGTCATTTCCAAACCAAGATCCAAGCCCTCCGACTTTCCTCCCATGTTATACGCTAATTCTTGTATCAAATCCCAAGTAAGAAGCTAATGTCCAATGAAAAAAGTGAAATAAGTGTAAACCTCAAATATGGAAATCAAAGGTAACTTTCTATTAAGTTCAAAATGTATTAGGAATAAAATCTACAATGAAAATTATCATGCTTGTTCACCTCTGAAGTGATGTTCTCCAATCATGCATCATGGACATGGCGATATAGATTGCACGCCTTATTTTTTGAATTTTCTGCTGTTGTTATCTCAGAGTTTGTTTTAGTGGTTGTTGGAGAATTTATTTTGTTTTGTTTGGCCTTTCCATTTGATCTTGACTCTTCAAGGCCCATTGGCTCTTCCAGTTATATTTTTTGTTGCATTCAAGTCCTTTTTATCTTCCTTGTCTAACTCTTTATTTTTTATGGTTCATGCCATTTGTTTTTGCTTATACTGCTTTAACCATTACTAGTTTTGATGACCATCAAAATGCAAAGTAGTAAGAGAAGGGAGCCCCATCAAAACATCTGATTGTTGTCTTCAACCTAATAGGCTTCTTATCCCCGACTTCCAAACTTTCCTCATCCACGATAATCAAAACCTCATATGCAGAATCCAGTTGATATAACTCCTTCTAGTTTCTATATATTCTTGGGGATCCCAGACACTAAAATCCACTCTTCAGCCAAGTCAAGACTTCGATGGTCGCCTTCTTTCCACCTTGTTAATGTCAACTTCACCTCCTTATTATCTAGTAATGTTTCAATTTTACGATTCTTTAAACAACTTATTATGTCACCCTCCAAGCTTGATGAGGCCAAGAAAGTAATATTGCATTCTCTCCTTAACCCACAATCGCTAGAAACCTTCCAAAATCATCTTGAGTTCATCTTTCAATATACCCTGTCCAAGTTAATGACATTAGATTTTATGAGAACATGGTGATGGTAAAACAATTTGTTTTCAACCATCTTATAGGCTGAATAATGGTAAATGAGAATTTTGTAGCATAACCAAATTGATGTGCTGCAGAAAGAAGTATGTACTTTATCTTGTATAGATCCAAGTTGTGAGATCTCTAATTGTCATTGCAGGCAAAACACACCATTTTATCAGATAAATTAACTGATAGTTCTTCTCGCATAGCCTTTTCAATGCCCCAACTTTTCACAGGTTGTGATGAAGAAATATGTGCTTCAACCATTTCCAAAACCAGATGCATGCCCTTTGGCTGTTGTCCCATGTTATATGCTACTTCTTGTATCAAAGCCTCAGTAAGAACCTAATGTCCAATGAAAAAGTAAAAAAAAGTGTAAACCACAAATATGGAAAGGTAACTTTGTATTCCATTTAAACAAAATGACAGTGTGTGTGCATGTGTGTGTCTGTGTGTGTGTAATTATGTGTGTGTGTGTGTGTGTGTGTTTTATTGGGAATAAAATCTACAATGAGAATCACCATGCTTGTTCGCCTCTGAAGTGATCTTCTCCAATCATGCATCATGGACATGGGGCTATAGATTGCACACCTTATGTTTTTAATTTTCTGTTGCTGTTATCTCAGGGTTTGTTTTAGTGGTTGCTGGAGCACTTATTTTGTTTTCTTTCGCCTTTCTATTTGATCTTGCCTCTTCAATGCCATTTGTCTCTTCCAGCAATATACTTTTTCTGCATTCAGTTCCTTTTTATCTTCCTTGTCTAACTCTTTATTTTTCTATTTCGTGCCATCTATTTTTGTCTTATACAACTTTAACGATTACTAGTTTGAAGACCATCCAAATGAAAAGTAGTAAGAGAAGGTCGCCCCATCAAAACTTCTTATTTTTGTCTTCATCCTAATAGGCTCCTTATCCCTGACTTCCAAACTTTCTCATCCACGTCAATCAAAACCTAAAATGCAGAATCCAGGTTATATAACTCCTTCTAGTTTCTATATATTCTTGGGGACCCCAGACACCAAAAGACACTCTTCAACCAAGTCAAGACTTTGATGGTCGCCTTCTTTCCACCTTGTTAATGTCAATTTGACCTCCTTATTATCAAATAATGTTTCAATTTTAGGATTCTTTAAACAACTTATTACGTCACCCTCCAAGCTGAATGAGGCCAAGAAAGTCATATATATATTGCATTCTCTCCTTAACTCCCAATCGTCAGAAAGCTTCCAAAACATCTTGAGTTCATCTTTCAATATACCCATGTCCAAGTTAATGACATTGGATTTTATGAGAACACGGTGATGGTAAAACAATTTGTTTTCAACTATCTCATAGGATGAATAACCGTAAATGGAAATTTTGTAGCATAACCAAATCGATGTGCTGGAGAAAGAAGTGTGTACTTTATCTTGTATTGATCTAAGTTGTGTGATCTCAAATTTTCATTGCAGGTAAACCACACCTTTTTATCATATAATACAACTGATAGTTCTTCTGGCATAGCTTTTGCAATGTCCCAACTTTCCATAGGTTGTGATGAAATATGTCCTTTTGTCATTTCCAAAACTAGATCCAAGCCCTCCGACTTTCCTCCCATGTTATACACTACTTCTTGTATCAAATCCCAAGTAAGAAGCTAATGTCCAATGAAAAAAGTCAAATAAGTGTAAACCTCAAATATGGAAATCAAAGGTAACATTCTATTAAGTTAAAAAATGACAATGCGCGCGCGCGTGTGTGTGTATGTGTGTGTGTGTTTATTAGGAATAAAATCTACAATGAAAATTATCATGCTTGTTCACCTCTGAAGTGATGTTCTCCAATCATGCATCATGGACATGGCGATATAGATTGCACGCCTTATTTTTTGAATTTTCTGCTGTTGTTATCTCAGAGTTTGTTTTAGTGGTTGTTGGAGAATTTATTTTGTTTTGTTTGGCCTTTCCATTTGATCTTGACTCTTCAAGGCCCATTGGCTCTTCCAGTTATATATTTTTTGTTGCATTCAAGTCCTTTTTATCTTCCTTGTCTAACTCTTTATTTTTTATGGTTCATGCCATTTGTTTTTGCTTATACTGCTTTAACCATTACTAGTTTTGATGACCATCAAAATGCAAAGTAGTAAGAGAAGGGAGCCCCATCAAAACATCTGATTGTTGTCTTCAACCTAATAGGCTTCTTATCCCCGACTTCCAAACTTTCCTCATCCACGATAATCAAAACCTCATATGCAGAATCCAGTTGATATAACTCCTTCTAGTTTCTATATTCTTGGGGATCCCAGACACTAAAATCCACTCTTCAGCCAAGTCAAGACTTCGATGGTCGCCTTCTTTCCACCTTGTTAATGTCAACTTCACCTCCTTATTATCTAGTAATGTTTCAATTTTACGATTCTTTAAACAACTTATTATGTCACCCTCCAAGCTTGATGAGGCCAAGAAAGTAATATTGCATTCTCTCCTTAACCCACAATCGCTAGAAACCTTCCAAAATCATCTTGAGTTCATCTTTCAATATACCCTGTCCAAGTTAATGACATTAGATTTTATGAGAACATGGTGATGGTAAAACAATTTGTTTTCAACCATCTTATAGGCTGAATAATGGTAAATGAGAATTTTGTAGCATAACCAAATTGATGTGCTGCAGAAAGAAGTATGTACTTTATCTTGTATAGATCCAAGTTGTGAGATCTCTAATTGTCATTGCAGGCAAAACACACCATTTTATCAGATAAATTAACTGATAGTTCTTCTCGCATAGCCTTTTCAATGCCCCAACTTTTCACAGGTTGTGATGAAGAAATATGTGCTTCAACCATTTCCAAAACCAGATGCATGCCCTTTGGCTGTTGTCCCATGTTATATGCTACTTCTTGTATCAAAGCCTCAGTAAGAACCTAATGTCCAATGAAAAAGTAAAAAAAAGTGTAAACCACAAATATGGAAAGGTAACTTTGTATTCCATTTAAACAAAATGACAGTGTGTGTGCATGTGTGTGTCTGTGTGTGTGTAATTATGTGTGTGTGTGTGTGTGTGTTTTATTGGGAATAAAATCTACAATGAGAATCACCATGCTTGTTCGCCTCTGAAGTGATCTTCTCCAATCATGCATCATGGACATGGGGCTATAGATTGCACACCTTATGTTTTTAATTTTCTGTTGCTGTTATCTCAGGGTTTGTTTTAGTGGTTGCTGGAGCACTTATTTTGTTTTCTTTCGCCTTTCTATTTGATCTTGCCTCTTCAATGCCATTTGTCTCTTCCAGCAATATACTTTTTCTGCATTCAGTTCCTTTTTATCTTCCTTGTCTAACTCTTTATTTTTCTATTTCGTGCCATCTATTTTTGTCTTATACAACTTTAACGATTACTAGTTTGAAGACCATCCAAATGAAAAGTAGTAAGAGAAGGTCGCCCCATCAAAACTTCTTATTTTTGTCTTCATCCTAATAGGCTCCTTATCCCTGACTTCCAAACTTTCTCATCCACGTCAATCAAAACCTAAAATGCAGAATCCAGGTTATATAACTCCTTCTAGTTTCTATATATTCTTGGGGACCCCAGACACCAAAAGACACTCTTCAACCAAGTCAAGACTTTGATGGTCGCCTTCTTTCCACCTTGTTAATGTCAATTTGACCTCCTTATTATCAAATAATGTTTCAATTTTAGGATTCTTTAAACAACTTATTACGTCACCCTCCAAGCTGAATGAGGCCAAGAAAGTCATATATATATTGCATTCTCTCCTTAACTCCCAATCGTCAGAAAGCTTCCAAAACATCTTGAGTTCATCTTTCAATATACCCATGTCCAAGTTAATGACATTGGATTTTATGAGAACACGGTGATGGTAAAACAATTTGTTTTCAACTATCTCATAGGATGAATAACCGTAAATGGAAATTTTGTAGCATAACCAAATCGATGTGCTGGAGAAAGAAGTGTGTACTTTATCTTGTATTGATCTAAGTTGTGTGATCTCAAATTTTTCATTGCAGGTAAACCCACACTTTTTATCATATATACAACTGATAGTTCTTCTGGCATAGCTTTTGCAATGTCCCAACTTTCCATAGGTTGTGATGAAATATGTCCTTTTGTCATTTCCAAAAACTAGATCAAGCCCTCCGACTTTCCTCCCATGTTATACACTACTTCTTGTATCAAATCCAAGTAAGAAGCTAATGTCAATGAAAAAAGTCAAAATAAGTGTAAACCTCAATATGGAAATCAAAGGTAACATTCTATTAAGTTAAAAAATGACAATGCGCGCGGCTGGTGTGTTGTGTATGTGTGTGTGTGTTTATTAGGAACAAAATCTACAATGAAAATTATCATGCTTGTTCACATCTGAAGTGATGTTCTCCAATCATGCATCATGGACATGGGGATATGATTGCACGCCTTTATGTTTTGAATTTTCTGCTGTTGTTATCTCAGAGTTTGTTTTAGTGGTTGTTGGAGAATTTATTTTGTTTTGTTTGGCCTTTCATTTGATCTTGACTCTTCAAGGCCCATTGGCTCTTCCAGTTATATATTTTTTGTTGCATTCAAGTCCTTTTTATCTTCCTTGTCTAACTCTTTATTTTTTATGGTTCATGCATTTGTTTTTGCTTATATGCTTTAACCATTACTAGTTTTGATGACATCAAAATGCAAAGTAGTAAGAGAAGGGAGCCCCATCAAACATCTGATTGTTGTCTTCAACCTAATAGGCTTCTTATCCCCGACTTCCAAACTTTCCTCATCCACGATAATCAAAACCTCATATGCAGAATCCAGTTGATATAACTCCTTCTAGTTTCTATATATTCTTGGGGATCCCAGACACTAAAATCCACTCTTCAGCCAAGTCAAGACTTCGATGGTCGCCTTCTTTCCACCTTGTTAATGTCAACTTCACTCCTTATTATCTAGTAATGTTTCAATTTTACGATTCTATAAACAACTTATTATGTCACCTCCAAGCTTGATGAGGCCAAGAAAGTAATATTGCATTTCTCTCCTTAACCCACAATCGCTAGAAACCTTCCAAAATCATCTTGAGTTCTCTTTCAATATACCTGTCCAAGTTAATGACATTAGATTTTATGAGAACATGGTGATGGTAAAACAATTTGTTTTCAACCATCTTATAGGCTGAATAATGGTAAATGAGAATTTTGTAGCATAACCAAATTGATGTGCTGCAGAAAGAAGTATGTACTTTATCTTGTATAGATCCAAGTTGTGAGATCTTAATTGTCATTGCAGGCAAAACACACATTTTATCAGATAAATTAATGATAGTTCTTCTCGCATAGCCTTTTCAATGCCCAACTTTTCACAGGTTGTGATGAAGAAATATGTGCTTCAACCATTTCCAAAACCAGATGCATGCCTTTGGCTGTTGTCCATGTTATATGCTACTTCTTGTATCAAAGCCTCAGTAAGAACCTAATGTCCAATGAAAAAGTAAAAAAAGTGTAAACCACAAATATGGAAAGGTAACTTTGTATTCCATTTAAACAAAATGACAGTGTGTGTGCATGTGTGTGTCTGTGTGTGTGTAATTATGTGTGTGTGTGTGTGTGTGTTTTATTGGGAATAAAATCTACAATGAGAATCACCATGCTTGTTCGCCTCTGAAGTGATCTTCTCCAATCATGCATCATGGACATGGGGCTATAGATTGCACACCTTATGTTTTTAATTTTTGTTGCTGTTATCTCAGGGTTTGTTTTAGTGGTTGCTGGAGCACTTATTTTGTTTTCTTTCGCCTTTCTATTTGATCTTGCTCTTCAATGCCATTTGTCTCTTCCAGCAATATACTTTTTCTGCATTCAGTTCCTTTTTATCTTCCTTGTCTAACTCTTTATTTTTCTATTTCGTGCCATCTATTTTTGTCTTATACAACTTTAACGATTACTAGTTTGAAGACCATCCAAATGAAAAGTAGTAAGAGAAGGTCGCCCATCAAAACTTCTTATTTTTGTCTTCATCCTAATAGGCTCCTTATC
The DNA here is from genome assembly GCA_022036555.1 of Microstegium vimineum. Classification (NCBI taxonomy): domain Eukaryota; kingdom Viridiplantae; phylum Streptophyta; class Magnoliopsida; order Poales; family Poaceae; genus Microstegium; species Microstegium vimineum. The sequence continues at coordinate 10,898,978 of CM039122.1, read as the reverse complement.
CTGACTTCCAAACTTTTCATCCACGTCAATCAAAACCTAAAATGCAGAATCCAGGTTATATAACTCCTTCTAGTTTCTATATATTTTGGGGACCCCAGACACCAAAAGACACTCTTCAACCAAGTCAAGACTTTGATGGTCGCCTTCTTTCCACCTTGTTAATGTCAATTTGACCTCCTTATTATCAAATAATGTTTCAATTTTAGGATTCTTTAAACAACTTATTACGTCACCCTCCAAGCTGAATGAGGCCAAGAAAGTCATATATATATTGCATTCTCTCCTTAACTCCCAATCGTCAGAAAGCTTCCAAAACATCTTGAGTTCATCTTTCAATATACCCATGTCCAAGTTAATGACATTGGATTTTATGAGAACACGGTGATGGTAAAACAATTTGTTTTCAACTATCTCATAGGATGAATAACCGTAAATGGAAATTTTGTAGCATAACCAAATCGATGTGCTGGAGAAAGAAGTGTGTACTTTATCTTGTATTGATCTAAGTTGTGTGATCTCAAATTTTTCATTGCAGGTAAACCACACCTTTTTATCATATAATACAACTGATAGTTCTTCTGGCATAGCTTTTGCAATGTCCCAACTTTCCATAGGTTGTGATGAAATATGTCCTTTTGTCATTTCCAAAACTAGATCCAAGCCCTCCGACTTTCCTCCCATGTTATACACTACTTCTTGTATCAAATCCCAAGTAAGAAGCTAATGTCCAATGAAAAAAGTCAAATAAGTGTAAACCTCAAATATGGAAATCAAAGGTAACATTCTATTAAGTTAAAAAATGACAATGCGCGCGCGCGTGTGTGTGTATGTGTGTGTGTGTTTATTAGGAACAAAATCTACAATGAAAATTATCATGCTTGTTCACATCTGAAGTGATGTTCTCCAATCATGCATCATGGACATGGGGATATAGATTGCACGCCTTATGTTTTGAATTTTCTGCTGTTGTTATCTCAGAGTTTGTTTTAGTGGTTGTTGGAGAATTTATTTTGTTTTGTTTGGCCTTTCCATTTGATCTTGACTCTTCAAGGCCCATTGGCTCTTCCAGTTATATATTTTTTGTTGCATTCAAGTCCTTTTTATCTTCCTTGTCTAACTCTTTATTTTTTATGGTTCATGCCATTTGTTTTTGCTTATACTGCTTTAACCATTACTAGTTTTGATGACCATCAAAATGCAAAGTAGTAAGAGAAGGGAGCCCCATCAAAACATCTGATTGTTGTCTTCAACCTAATAGGCTTCTTATCCCCGACTTCCAAACTTTCCTCATCCACGATAATCAAAACCTCATATGCAGAATCCAGTTGATATAACTCCTTCTAGTTTCTATATATTCTTGGGGATCCCAGACACTAAAATCCACTCTTCAGCCAAGTCAAGACTTCGATGGTCGCCTTCTTCCACCTTGTTAATGTCAACTTCACCTCCTTATTATCTAGTAATGTTTCAATTTTACGATTCTTTAAACAACTTATTATGTCACCCTCCAAGCTTGATGAGGCCAAGAAAGTAATATTGCATTCTCTCCTTAACCCACAATCGCTAGAAACCTTCCAAAATCATCTTGAGTTCAGTCTTTCAATATACCCTGTCCAAGTTAATGACATTAGATTTTATGAGAACATGGTGATGGTAAAACAATTTGTTTTCAACCATCTTATAGGCTGAATAATGGTAAATGAGAATTTTGTAGCATAACCAAATTGATGTGCTGCAGAAAGAAGTATGTACTTTATCTTGTATAGATCCAAGTTGTGAGATCTCTAATTGTCATTGCAGGCAAAACACACCATTTTATCAGATAAATTAACTGATAGTTCTTCTCGCATAGCCTTTTCAATGCCCCAACTTTTCACAGGTTGTGATGAAGAAATATGTGCTTCAACCATTTCCAAAACCAGATGCATGCCCTTTGGCTGTTGTCCCATGTTATATGCTACTTCTTGTATCAAAGCCTCAGTAAGAACCTAATGTCCAATGAAAAAGTAAAAAAAAGTGTAAACCACAAATATGGAAAGGTAACTTTGTATTCCATTTAAACAAAATGACAGTGTGTGTGCATGTGTGTGTCTGTGTGTGTGTAATTATGTGTGTGTGTGTGTGTGTTTTATTGGGAATAAAATCTACAATGAGAATCACCATGCTTGTTCGCCTCTGAAGTGATCTTCTCCAATCATGCATCATGGACATGGGGCTATAGATTGCACACCTTATGTTTTTAATTTTCTGTTGCTGTTATCTCAGGGTTTGTTTTAGTGGTTGCTGGAGCACTTATTTTGTTTTCTTTCGCCTTTCTATTTGATCTTGCCTCTTCAATGCCATTTGTCTCTTCCAGCAATATACTTTTTCTGCATTCAGTTCCTTTTTATCTTCCTTGTCTAACTCTTTATTTTTCTATTTCGTGCCATCTATTTTTGTCTTATACAACTTTAACGATTACTAGTTTGAAGACCATCCAAATGAAAAGTAGTAAGAGAAGGTCGCCCCATCAAAACTTCTTATTTTTGTCTTCATCCTAATAGGCTCCTTATCCCTGACTTCCAAACTTTCTCATCCACGTCAATCAAAACCTAAAATGCAGAATCCAGGTTATATAACTCCTTCTAGTTTCTATATATTCTTGGGGACCCCAGACACCAAAAGACACTCTTCAACCAAGTCAAGACTTTGATGGTCGCCTTCTTTCCACCTTGTTAATGTCAATTTGACCTCCTTATTATCATATAATGTTTCAATTTTAGGATTCTTTAAACAACTTATTACGTCACCCTCCAAGCTGAATGAGGCCAAGAAAGTCATATATATATTGCATTCTCTCCTTAACTCCCAATCGTCAGAAAGCTTCCAAAACATCTTGAGTTCATCTTTCAATATACCCATGTCCAAGTTAATGACATTGGATTTTATGAGAACACGGTGATGGTAAAACAATTTGTTTTCAACTATCTCATAGGATGAATAACCGTAAATGGAAATTTTGTAGCATAACCAAATCGATGTGCTGGAGAAAGAAGTGTGTACTTTATCTTGTATTGATCTAAGTTGTGTGATCTCAAATTTTCATTGCAGGTAAACCACACCTTTTTATCATATAATACAACTGATAGTTCTTCTGGCATAGCTTTTGCAATGTCCCAACTTTCCATAGGTTGTGATGAAATATGTCCTTTTGTCATTTCCAAAACTAGATCCAAGCCCTCCGACTTTCCTCCCATGTTATACACTACTTCTTGTATCAAATCCCAAGTAAGAAGCTAATGTCCAATGAAAAAAGTCAAATAAGTGTAAACCTCAAATATGGAAATCAAAGGTAACATTCTATTAAGTTAAAAAATGACAATGCGCGCGCGCGTGTGTGTGTATGTGTGTGTGTGTTTATTAGGAACAAAATCTACAATGAAAATTATCATGCTTGTTCACATCTGAAGTGATGTTCTCCAATCATGCATCATGGACATGGGGATATAGATTGCACGCCTTATGTTTTGAATTTTCTGCTGTTGTTATCTCAGAGTTTGTTTTAGTGGTTGTTGGAGAATTTATTTTGTTTTGTTTGGCCTTTCCATTTGATCTTGACTCTTCAAGGCCCATTGGCTCTTCTAGTTATATATTTTTTGTTGCATTCAAGTCCTTTTTATCTTCCTTGTCTAACTCTTTATTTTTTATGGTTCATGCCATTTGTTTTTGCTTATACTGCTTTAACCATTACTAGTTTTGATGACCATCAAAATGCAAAGTAGTAAGAGAAGGGAGCCCCATCAAAACATCTGATTGTTGTCTTCAACCTAATAGGCTTCTTATCCCCGACTTCCAAACTTTCCTCATCCACGATAATCAAAACCTCATATGCAGAATCCAGTTGATATAACTCCTTCTAGTTTCTATATATTCTTGGGGATCCCAGACACTAAAATCCACTCTTCAGCCAAGTCAAGACTTCGATGGTCGCCTTCTTTCCACCTTGTTAATGTCAACTTCACCTCCTTATTATCTAGTAATGTTTCAATTTTACGATTCTTTAAACAACTTATTATGTCACCCTCCAAGCTTGATGAGGCCAAGAAAGTAATATTGCATTCTCTCCTTAACCCACAATCGCTAGAAACCTTCCAAAATCATCTTGAGTTCATCTTTCAATATACCCTGTCCAAGTTAATGACATTAGATTTTATGAGAACATGGTGATGGTAAAACAATTTGTTTTCAACCATCTTATAGGCTGAATAATGGTAAATGAGAATTTTGTAGCATAACCAAATTGATGTGCTGCAGAAAGAAGTATGTACTTTATCTTGTATAGATCCAAGTTGTGAGATCTCTAATTGTCATTGCAGGCAAAACACACCATTTTATCAGATAAATTAACTGATAGTTCTTCTCGCATAGCCTTTTCAATGCCCCAACTTTTCACAGGTTGTGATGAAGAAATATGTGCTTCAACCATTTCCAAAACCAGATGCATGCCCTTTGGCTGTTGTCCCATGTTATATGCTACTTCTTGTATCAAAGCCTCAGTAAGAACCTAATGTCCAATGAAAAAGTAAAAAAAAGTGTAAACCACAAATATGGAAAGGTAACTTTGTATTCCATTTAAACAAAATGACAGTGTGTGTGCATGTGTGTGTCTGTGTGTGTGTAATTATGTGTGTGTGTGTGTGTGTGTTTTATTGGGAATAAAATCTACAATGAGAATCACCATGCTTGTTCGCCTCTGAAGTGATCTTCTCCAATCATGCATCATGGACATGGGGCTATAGATTGCACACCTTATGTTTTTAATTTTCTGTTGCTGTTATCTCAGGGTTTGTTTTAGTGGTTGCTGGAGCACTTATTTTGTTTTCTTTCGCCTTTCTATTTGATCTTGCCTCTTCAATGTCATTTGTCTCTTCCAGCAATATACTTTTTCTGCATTCAGTTCCTTTTTATCTTCCTTGTCTAACTCTTTATTTTTCTATTTCGTGCCATCTATTTTTGTCTTATACAACTTTAACGATTACTAGTTTGAAGACCATCCAAATGAAAAGTAGTAAGAGAAGGTCGCCCCATCAAAACTTCTTATTTTTGTCTTCATCCTAATAGGCTCCTTATCCCTGACTTCCAAACTTTCTCATCCACGTCAATCAAAACCTAAAATGCAGAATCCAGGTTATATAACTCCTTCTAGTTTCTATATATTCTTGGGGACCCCAGACACCAAAAGACACTCTTCAACCAAGTCAAGACTTTGATGGTCGCCTTCTTTCCACCTTGTTAATGTCAATTTGACCTCCTTATTATCAAATAATGTTTCAATTTTAGGATTCTTTAAACAACTTATTACGTCACCCTCCAAGCTGAATGAGGCCAAGAAAGTCATATATATATTGCATTCTCTCCTTAACTCCCAATCGTCAGAAAGCTTCCAAAACATCTTGAGTTCATCTTTCAATATACCCATGTCCAAGTTAATGACATTGGATTTTATGAGAACACGGTGATGGTAAAACAATTTGTTTTCAACTATCTCATAGGATGAATAACCGTAAATGGAAATTTTGTAGCATAACCAAATCGATGTGCTGGAGAAAGAAGTGTGTACTTTATCTTGTATTGATCTAAGTTGTGTGATCTCAAATTTTCATTGCAGGTAAACCACACCTTTTTATCATATAATACAACTGATAGTTCTTCTGGCATAGCTTTTGCAATGTCCCAACTTTCCATAGGTTGTGATGAAATATGTCCTTTTGTCATTTCCAAAACTAGATCCAAGCCCTCCGACTTTCCTCCCATGTTATACACTACTTCTTGTATCAAATCCCAAGTAAGAAGCTAATGTCCAATGAAAAAAGTCAAATAAGTGTAAACCTCAATAATGGAAATCAAAGGTAACATTCTATTAAGTTAAAAAATGACAATGCGCGCGCGCGTGTGTGTGTATGTGTGTGTGTGTTTATTAGGAACAAAATCTACAATGAAAATTATCATGCTTGTTCACATCTGAAGTGATGTTCTCCAATCATGCATCATGGACATGGGGATATAGATTGCACGCCTTATGTTTTGAATTTTCTGCTGTTGTTATCTCAGAGTTTGTTTTAGTGGTTGTTGGAGAATTTATTTTGTTTTGTTTGGCCTTTCCATTTGATCTTGACTCTTCAAGGCCCATTGGCTCTTCCAGTTATATATTTTTTGTTGCATTCAAGTCCTTTTTATCTTCCTTGTCTAACTCTTTATTTTTTATGGTTCATGCCATTTGTTTTTGCTTATACTGCTTTAACCATTACTAGTTTTGATGACCATCAAAATGCAAAGTAGTAAGAGAAGGGAGCCCCATCAAAACATCTGATTGTTGTCTTCAACCTAATAGGCTTCTTATCCCCGACTTCCAAACTTTCCTCATCCACGATAATCAAAACCTCATATGCAGAATCCAGTTGATATAACTCCTTCTAGTTTCTATATATTCTTGGGGATCCCAGACACTAAAATCCACTCTTCAGCCAAGTCAAGACTTCGATGGTCGCCTTCTTTCCACCTTGTTAATGTCAACTTCACCTCCTTATTATCTAGTAATGTTTCAATTTTACGATTCTTTAAACAACTTATTATGTCACCCTCCAAGCTTGATGAGGCCAAGAAAGTAATATTGCATTCTCTCCTTAACCCACAATCGCTAGAAACCTTCCAAAATCATCTTGAGTTCGTCTTTCAATATACCCTGTCCAAGTTAATGACATTAGATTTTATGAGAACATGGTGATGGTAAAACAATTTGTTTTCAACCATCTTATAGGCTGAATAATGGTAAATGAGAATTTTGTAGCATAACCAAATTGATGTGCTGCAGAAAGAAGTATGTACTTTATCTTGTATAGATCCAAGTTGTGAGATCTCTAATTGTCATTGCAGGCAAAACACACCATTTTATCAGATAAATTAACTGATAGTTCTTCTCGCATAGCCTTTTCAATGCCCCAACTTTTCACAGGTTGTGATGAAGAAATATGTGCTTCAACCATTTCCAAAACCAGATGCATGCCCTTTGGCTGTTGTCCCATGTTATATGCTACTTCTTGTATCAAAGCCTCAGTAAGAACCTAATGTCCAATGAAAAAGTAAAAAAAAGTGTAAACCACAAATATGGAAAGGTAACTTTGTATTCCATTTAAACAAAATGACAGTGTGTGTGCATGTGTGTGTCTGTGTGTGTGTAATTATGTGTGTGTGTGTGTGTGTTTTATTGGGAATAAAATCTACAATGAGAATCACCATGCTTGTTCGCCTCTGAAGTGATCTTCTCCAATCATGCATCATGGACATGGGGCTATAGATTGCACACCTTATGTTTTTAATTTTCTGTTGCTGTTATCTCAGGGTTTGTTTTAGTGGTTGCTGGAGCACTTATTTTGTTTTCTTTCGCCTTTCTATTTGATCTTGCCTCTTCAATGCCATTTGTCTCTTCCAGCAATATACTTTTTCTGCATTCAGTTCCTTTTTATCTTCCTTGTCTAACTCTTTATTTTTCTATTTCGTGCCATCTATTTTTGTCTTATACAACTTTAACGATTACTAGTTTGAAGACCATCCAAATGAAAAGTAGTAAGAGAAGGTCGCCCCATCAAAACTTCTTATTTTTGTCTTCATCCTAATAGGCTCCTTATCCCTGACTTCCAAACTTTCTCATCCACGTCAATCAAAACCTAAAATGCAGAATCCAGGTTATATAACTCCTTCTAGTTTCTATATATTCTTGGGGACCCCAGACACCAAAAGACACTCTTCAACCAAGTCAAGACTTTGATGGTCGCCTTCTTTCCACCTTGTTAATGTCAATTTGACCTCCTTATTATCAAATAATGTTTCAATTTTAGGATTCTTTAAACAACTTATTACGTCACCCTCCAAGCTGAATGAGGCCAAGAAAGTCATATATATATTGCATTCTCTCCTTAACTCCCAATCGTCAGAAAGCTTCCAAAACATCTTGAGTTCATCTTTCAATATACCCATGTCCAAGTTAATGACATTGGATTTTATGAGAACACGGTGATGGTAAAACAATTTGTTTTCAACTATCTCATAGGATGAATAACCGTAAATGGAAATTTTGTAGCATAACCAAATCGATGTGCTGGAGAAAGAAGTGTGTACTTTATCTTGTATTGATCTAAGTTGTGTGATCTCAAATTTTCATTGCAGGTAAACCACACCTTTTTATCATATAATACAACTGATAGTTCTTCTGGCATAGCTTTTGCAATGTCCCAACTTTCCATAGGTTGTGATGAAATATGTCCTTTTGTCATTTCCAAAACTAGATCCAAGCCCTCCGACTTTCCTCCCATGTTATACACTACTTCTTGTATCAAATCCCAAGTAAGAAGCTAATGTCCAATGAAAAAAGTCAAATAAGTGTAAACCTCAAATATGGAAATCAAAGGTAACATTCTATTAAGTTAAAAAATGACAATGCGCGCGCGCGTGTGTGTGTATGTGTGTGTGTGTTTTATTAGGAACAAAATCTACAATGAAAATTATCATGCTTGTTCACATCTGAAGTGATGTTCTCCAATCATGCATCATGGACATGGGGATATAGATTGCACGCCTTATGTTTTGAATTTTCTGCTGTTGTTATCTCAGAGTTTGTTTTAGTGGTTGTTGGAGAATTTATTTTGTTTTGTTTGGCCTTTCCATTTGATCTTGACTCTTCAAGGCCCATTGGCTCTTCCAGTTATATATTTTTTGTTGCATTCAAGTCCTTTTTATCTTCCTTGTCTAACTCTTTATTTTTTATGGTTCATGCCATTTGTTTTTGCTTATACTGCTTTAACCATTACTAGTTTTGATGACCATCAAAATGCAAAGTAGTAAGAGAAGGGAGCCCCATCAAAACATCTGATTGTTGTCTTCAACCTAATAGGCTTCTTATCCCCGACTTCCAAACTTTCCTCATCCACGATAATCAAAACCTCATATGCAGAATCCAGTTGATATAACTCCTTCTAGTTTCTATATATTCTTGGGGATCCCAGACACTAAAATCCACTCTTCAGCCAAGTCAAGACTTCGATGGTCGCCTTCTTTCCACCTTGTTAATGTCAACTTCACCTCCTTATTATCTAGTAATGTTTCAATTTTACGATTCTTTAAACAACTTATTATGTCACCCTCCAAGCTTGATGAGGCCAAGAAAGTAATATTGCATTCTCTCCTTAACCCACAATCGCTAGAAACCTTCCAAAATCATCTTGAGTTCGTCTTTCAATATACCCTGTCCAAGTTAATGACATTAGATTTTATGAGAACATGGTGATGGTAAAACAATTTGTTTTCAACCATCTTATAGGCTGAATAATGGTAAATGAGAATTTTGTAGCATAACCAAATTGATGTGCTGCAGAAAGAAGTATGTACTTTATCTTGTATAGATCCAAGTTGTGAGATCTCTAATTGTCATTGCAGGCAAAACCACACCATTTTATCAGATAAATTAACTGATAGTTCTTCTCGCATAGCCTTTTCAATGCCCCAACTTTTCACAGGTTGTGATGAAGAAATATGTGCTTCAACCATTTCCAAAACCAGATGCATGCCCTTTGGCTGTTGTCCATGTTATATGCTACTTCTTGTATCAAAGCCTCAGTAAGAACCTAATGTCCAATGAAAAAGTAAAAAAAAGTGTAAACCACAAATATGGAAAGGTAACTTTGTATTCCATTTAAACAAAATGACAGTGTGTGTGCATGTGTGTGTCTGTGTGTGTGTAATTATGTGTGTGTGTGTGTGTGTGTTTTATTGGGAATAAAATCTACAATGAGAATTCATGCTTGTTTGCCTCTGAAGTGATGTTCTCCAATCATGCATCATGGACATGGGGATATAGATTGCACGCCTTATGTTTTGAATTTTCTGCTGTTGTTATCTCAGAGTTTGTTTTAGTGGTTGTTGGAGAATTTATTTTGTTTTGTTTGGCCTTTCCATTTGATCTTGACTCTTCAAGGCCCATTGGCTCTTCCAGTTATATATTTTTTGTTGCATTCAAGTCCTTTTTATCTTCCTTGTCTAACTCTTTATTTTTTATGGTTCATGCCATTTGTTTTTGCTTATACTGCTTTAACCATTACTAGTTTTGATGACCATCAAAATGCAAAGTAGTAAGAGAAGGGAGCCCCATCAAAACATCTGATTGTTGTCTTCAACCTAATAGGCTTCTTATCCCCGACTTCCAAACTTTCCTCATCCACGATAATCAAAACCTCATATGCAGAATCCAGTTGATATAACTCCTTCTAGTTTCTATATATTCTTGGGGATCCCAGACACTAAAATCCACTCTTCAGCCAAGTCAAGACTTCGATGGTCGCCTTCTTTCCACCTTGTTAATGTCAACTTCACCTCCTTATTATCTAGTAATGTTTCAATTTTACGATTCTTTAAACAACTTATTATGTCACCCTCCAAGCTTGATGAGGCCAAGAAAGTAATATTGCATTCTCTCCTTAACCCAATCGCTAGAAACCTTCCAAAATCATCTTGAGTTCGTCTTTCAATATACCCTGTCCAAGTTAATGACATTAGATTTTATGAGAACATGGTGATGGTAAAACAATTTGTTTTCAACCATCTTATAGGCTGAATAATGGTAAATGAGAATTTTGTAGCATAACCAAATTGATGTGCTGCAGAAAGAAGTATGTACTTTATCTTGTATAGATCCAAGTTGTGAGATCTCTAATTGTCATTGCAGGCAAAACACACCATTTTATCAGATAAATTAACTGATAGTTCTTCTCGCATAGCCTTTTCAATGCCCCAACTTTTCACAGGTTGTGATGAAGAAATATGTGCTTCAACCATTTCCAAAACCAGATGCATGCCCTTTGGCTGTTGTCCCATGTTATATGCTACTTCTTGTATCAAAGCCTCAGTAAGAACCTAATGTCCAATGAAAAAGTAAAAAAAAGTGTAAACCACAAATATGGAAAGGTAACTTTGTATTCCATTTAAACAAAATGACAGTGTGTGTGCATGTGTGTGTCTGTGTGTGTGTAATTATGTGTGTGTGTGTGTGTGTGTTTTATTGGGAATAAAATCTACAATGAGAATCACCATGCTTGTTCGCCTCTGAAGTGATCTTCTCCAATCATGCATCATGGACATGGGGCTATAGATTGCACACCTTATGTTTTTAATTTTCTGTTGCTGTTATCTCAGGGTTTGTTTTAGTGGTTGCTGGAGCACTTATTTTGTTTTCTTTCGCCTTTCTATTTGATCTTGCCTCTTCAATGCCATTTGTCTCTTCCAGCAATATACTTTTTCTGCATTCAGTTCCTTTTTATCTTCCTTGTCTAACTCTTTATTTTTCTATTTCGTGCCATCTATTTTTGTCTTATACAACTTTAACGATTACTAGTTTGAAGACCATCCAAATGAAAAGTAGTAAGAGAAGGTCGCCCCATCAAAACTTCTTATTTTTGTCTTCATCCTAATAGGCTCCTTATCCCTGACTTCCAAACTTTCTCATCCACGTCAATCAAAACCTAAAATGCAGAATCCAGGTTATATAACTCCTTCTAGTTTCTATATATTCTTGGGGACCCCAGACACCAAAAGACACTCTTCAACCAAGTCAAGACTTTGATGGTCGCCTTCTTTCCACCTTGTTAATGTCAATTTGACCTCCTTATTATCAAATAATGTTTCAATTTTAGGATTCTTTAAACAACTTATTACGTCACCCCCCAAGCTGAATGAGGCCAAGAAAGTCATATATATATTGCATTCTCTCCTTAACTCCCAATCGTCAGAAAGCTTCCAAAACATCTTGAGTTCATCTTTCAATATACCCATGTCCAAGTTAATGACATTGGATTTTATGAGAACACGGTGATGGTAAAACAATTTGTTTTCAACTATCTCATAGGATGAATAACCGTAAATGGAAATTTTGTAGCATAACCAAATCGATGTGCTGGAGAAAGAAGTGTGTACTTTATCTTGTATTGATCTAAGTTGTGTGATCTCAAATTTTCATTGCAGGTAAACCACACCTTTTTATCATATAATACAACTGATAGTTCTTCTGGCATAGCTTTTGCAATGTCCCAACTTTCCATAGGTTGTGATGAAATATGTCCTTTTGTCATTTCCAAAACTAGATCCAAGCCCTCCGACTTTCCTCCCATGTTATACACTACTTCTTGTATCAAATCCCAAGTAAGAAGCTAATGTCCAATGAAAAAAGTCAAATAAGTGTAAACCTCAAATATGGAAATCAAAGGTAACATTCTATTAAGTTAAAAAATGACAATGCGCGCGCGCGTGTGTGTGTATGTGTGTGTGTGTTTATTAGGAACAAAATCTACAATGAAAATTATCATGCTTGTTCACATCTGAAGTGATGTTCTCCAATCATGCATCATGGACATGGGGATATAGATTGCACGCCTTATGTTTTGAATTTTCTGCTGTTGTTATCTCAGAGTTTGTTTTAGTGGTTGTTGGAGAATTTATTTTGTTTTGTTTGGCCTTTCCATTTGATCTTGACTCTTCAAGGCCCATTGGCTCTTCCAGTTATATATTTTTTGTTGCATTCAAGTCCTTTTTATCTTCCTTGTCTAACTCTTTATTTTTTATGGTTCATGCCATTTGTTTTTGCTTATACTGCTTTAACCATTACTAGTTTTGATGACCATCAAAATGCAAAGTAGTAAGAGAAGGGAGCCCCATCAAAACATCTGATTGTTGTCTTCAACCTAATAGGCTTCTTATCCCCGACTTCCAAACTTTCCTCATCCACGATAATCAAAACCTCATATGCAGAATCCAGTTGATATAAACTCCTTCTAGTTTCTATATATTCTTGGGGATCCCAGACACTAAAATCCACTCTTCAGCCAAGTCAAGACTTCGATGGTCGCCTTCTTTCCACCTTGTTAATGTCAACTTCACCTCCTTATTATCTAGTAATGTTTCAATTTTACGATTCTTTAAACAACTTATTATGTCACCCTCCAAGCTTGATGAGGCCAAGAAAGTAATATTGCATTCTCTCCTTAACCCACAATCGCTAGAAACCTTCCAAAATCATCTTGAGTTCGTCTTTCAATATACCCTGTCCAAGTTAATGACATTAGATTTTATGAGAACATGGTGATGGTAAAACAATTTGTTTTCAACCATCTTATAGGCTGAATAATGGTAAATGAGAATTTTGTAGCATAACCAAATTGATGTGCTGCAGAAAGAAGTATGTACTTTATCTTGTATAGATCCAAGTTGTGAGATCTCTAATTGTCATTGCAGGCAAAACACACCATTTTATCAGATAAATTAACTGATAGTTCTTCTCGCATAGCCTTTTCAATGCCCCAACTTTTCACAGGTTGTGATGAAGAAATATGTGCTTCAACCATTTCCAAAACCAGATGCATGCCCTTTGGCTGTTGTCCCATGTTATATGCTACTTCTTGTATCAAAGCCTCAGTAAGAACCTAATGTCCAATGAAAAAGTAAAAAAAAGTGTAAACCACAAATATGGAAAGGTAACTTTGTATTCCATTTAAACAAAATGACAGTGTGTGTGCATGTGTGTGTCTGTGTGTGTGTAATTATGTGTGTGTGTGTGTGTGTGTTTTATTGGGAATAAAATCTACAATGAGAATCACCATGCTTGTTCGCCTCTGAAGTGATCTTCTCCAATCATGCATCATGGACATGGGGCTATAGATTGCACACCTTATGTTTTTAATTTTCTGTTGCTGTTATCTCAGGGTTTGTTTTAGTGGTTGCTGGAGCACTTATTTTGTTTTCTTTCGCCTTTCTATTTGATCTTGCCTCTTCAATGCCATTTGTCTCTTCCAGCAATATACTTTTTCTGCATTCAGTTCCTTTTTATCTTCCTTGTCTAACTCTTTATTTTTCTATTTCGTGCCATCTATTTTTGTCTTATACAACTTTAACGATTACTAGTTTGAAGACCATCCAAATGAAAAGTAGTAAGAGAAGGTCGCCCCATCAAAACTTCTTATTTTTGTCTTCATCCTAATAGGCTCCTTATCCCTGACTTCCAAACTTTCTCATCCACGTCAATCAAAACCTAAAATGCAGAATCCAGGTTATATAACTCCTTCTAGTTTCTATATATTCTTGGGGACCCCAGACACCAAAAGACACTCTTCAACCAAGTCAAGACTTTGATGGTCGCCTTCTTTCCACCTTGTTAATGTCAATTTGACCTCCTTATTATCAAATAATGTTTCAATTTTAGGATTCTTTAAACAACTTATTACGTCACCCTCCAAGCTGAATGAGGCCAAGAAAGTCATATATATATTGCATTCTCTCCTTAACTCCCAATCGTCAGAAAGCTTCCAAAACATCTTGAGTTCATCTTTCAATATACCCATGTCCAAGTTAATGACATTGGATTTTATGAGAACACGGTGATGGTAAAACAATTTGTTTTCAACTATCTCATAGGATGAATAACCGTAAATGGAAATTTTGTAGCATAACCAAATCGATGTGCTGGAGAAAGAAGTGTGTACTTTATCTTGTATTGATCTAAGTTGTGTGATCTCAAATTTTCATTGCAGGTAAACCACACCTTTTTATCATATAATACAACTGATAGTTCTTCTGGCATAGCTTTTGCAATGTCCCAACTTTCCATAGGTTGTGATGAAATATGTCCTTTTGTCATTTCCAAAACTAGATCCAAGCCCTCCGACTTTCCTCCCATGTTATACACTACTTCTTGTATCAAATCCCAAGTAAGAAGCTAATGTCCAATGAAAAAAGTCAAATAAGTGTAAACCTCAAATATGGAAATCAAAGGTAACATTCTATTAAGTTAAAAAATGACAATGCGCGCGCGCGCGTGTGTGTGTATGTGTGTGTGTGTTTATTAGGAACAAAATCTACAATGAAAATTATCATGCTTGTTCACATCTGAAGTGATGTTCTCCAATCATGCATCATGGACATGGGGATATAGATTGCACGCCTTATGTTTTGAATTTTCTGCTGTTGTTATCTCAGAGTTTGTTTTAGTGGTTGTTGGAGAATTTATTTTGTTTTGTTTGGCCTTTCCATTTGATCTTGACTCTTCAAGGCCCATTGGCTCTTCCAGTTATATATTTTTTGTTGCATTCAAGTCCTTTTTATCTTCCTTGTCTAACTCTTTATTTTTTATGGTTCATGCCATTTGTTTTTGCTTATACTGCTTTAACCATTACTAGTTTTGATGACCATCAAAATGCAAAGTAGTAAGAGAAGGGAGCCCCATCAAAACATCTGATTGTTGTCTTCAACCTAATAGGCTTCTTATCCCCGACTTCCAAACTTTCCTCATCCACGATAATCAAAACCTCATATGCAGAATCCAGTTGATATAACTCCTTCTAGTTTCTATATATTCTTGGGGATCCCAGACACTAAAATCCACTCTTCAGCCAAGTCAAGACTTCGATGGTCGCCTTCTTTCCACCTTGTTAATGTCAACTTCACCTCCTTATTATCTAGTAATGTTTCAATTTTACGATTCTTTAAACAACTTATTATGTCACCCTCCAAGCTTGATGAGGCCAAGAAAGTAATATTGCATTCTCTCCTTAACCCACAATCGCTAGAAACCTTCCAAAATCATCTTGAGTTCGTCTTTCAATATACCCTGTCCAAGTTAATGACATTAGATTTTATGAAACATGGTGATGGTAAAACAATTTGTTTTCAACCATCTTATAGGCTGAATAATGGTAAATGAGAATTTTGTAGCATAACCAAATTGATGTGCTGCAGAAAGAAGTATGTACTTTATCTTGTATAGATCCAAGTTGTGAGATCTCTAATTGTCATTGCAGGCAAAACACACCATTTTATCAGATAAATTAACTGATAGTTCTTCTCGCATAGCCTTTTCAATGCCCCAACTTTTCACAGGTTGTGATGAAGAAATATGTGCTTCAACCATTTCCAAAACCAGATGCATGCCCTTTGGCTGTTGTCCCATGTTATATGCTACTTCTTGTATCAAAGCCTCAGTAAGAACCTAATGTCCAATGAAAAAGTAAAAAAAAGTGTAAACCACAAATATGGAAAGGTAACTTTGTATTCCATTTAAACAAAATGACAGTGTGTGTGCATGTGTGTGTCTGTGTGTGTGTAATTATGTGTGTGTGTGTGTGTGTTTTATTGGGAATAAAATCTACAATGAGAATCACCATGCTTGTTCGCCTCTGAAGTGATCTTCTCCAATCATGCATCATGGACATGGGGCTATAGATTGCACACCTTATGTTTTTAATTTTCTGTTGCTGTTATCTCAGGGTTTGTTTTAGTGGTTGCTGGAGCACTTATTTTGTTTTCTTTCGCCTTTCTATTTGATCTTGCCTCTTCAATGCCATTTGTCTCTTCCAGCAATATACTTTTTCTGCATTCAGTTCCTTTTTATCTTCCTTGTCTAACTCTTTATTTTTCTATTTCGTGCCATCTATTTTTGTCTTATACAACTTTAACGATTACTAGTTTGAAGACCATCCAAATGAAAAGTAGTAAGAGAAGGTCGCCCCATCAAAACTTCTTATTTTTGTCTTCATCCTAATAGGCTCCTTATCCCTGACTTCCAAACTTTCTCATCCACGTCAATCAAAACCTAAAATGCAGAATCCAGGTTATATAACTCCTTCTAGTTTCTATATATTCTTGGGGACCCCAGACACCAAAAGACACTCTTCAACCAAGTCAAGACTTTGATGGTCGCCTTCTTTCCACCTTGTTAATGTCAATTTGACCTCCTTATTATCAAATAATGTTTCAATTTTAGGATTCTTTAAACAACTTATTACGTCACCCTCCAAGCTGAATGAGGCCAAGAAAGTCATATATATATTGCATTCTCTCCTTAACTCCCAATCGTCAGAAAGCTTCCAAAACATCTTGAGTTCATCTTTCAATATACCCATGTCCAAGTTAATGACATTGGATTTTATGAGAACACGGTGATGGTAAAACAATTTGTTTTCAACTATCTCATAGGATGAATAACCGTAAATGGAAATTTTGTAGCATAACCAAATCGATGTGCTGGAGAAAGAAGTGTGTACTTTATCTTGTATTGATCTAAGTTGTGTGATCTCAAATTTTCATTGCAGGTAAACCACACCTTTTTATCATATAATACAACTGATAGTTCTTCTGGCATAGCTTTTGCAATGTCCCAACTTTCCATAGGTTGTGATGAAATATGTCCTTTTGTCATTTCCAAAACTAGATCCAAGCCCTCCGACTTTCCTCCCATGTTATACACTACTTCTTGTATCAAATCCCAAGTAAGAAGCTAATGTCCAATGAAAAAAGTCAATAAGTGTAAACCTCAAATATGGAAATCAAAGGTAACATTCTATTAAGTTAAAAAATGACAATGCGCGCGCGCGTGTGTGTGTATGTGTGTGTGTGTGTTTATTAGGAACAAAATCTACAATGAAAATTATCATGCTTGTTCACATCTGAAGTGATGTTCTCCAATCATGCATCATGGACATGGGGATATAGATTGCACGCCTTATGTTTTGAATTTTCTGCTGTTGTTATCTCAGAGTTTGTTTTAGTGGTTGTTGGAGAATTTATTTTGTTTTGTTTGGCCTTTCCATTTGATCTTGACTCTTCAAGGCCCATTGGCTCTTCCAGTTATATATTTTTTGTTGCATTCAAGTCCTTTTTATCTTCCTTGTCTAACTCTTTATTTTTTATGGTTCATGCCATTTGTTTTTGCTTATACTGCTTTAACCATTACTAGTTTTGATGACCATCAAAATGCAAAGTAGTAAGAGAAGGGAGCCCCATCAAAACATCTGATTGTTGTCTTCAACCTAATAGGCTTCTTATCCCCGACTTCCAAACTTTCCTCATCCACGATAATCAAAACCTCATATGCAGAATCCAGTTGATATAACTCCTTCTAGTTTCTATATATTCTTGGGGATCCCAGACACTAAAATCCACTCTTCAGCCAAGTCAAGACTTCGATGGTCGCCTTCTTTCCACCTTGTTAATGTCAACTTCACCTCCTTATTATCTAGTAATGTTTCAATTTTACGATTCTTTAAACAACTTATTATGTCACCCTCCAAGCTTGATGAGGCCAAGAAAGTAATATTGCATTCTCTCCTTAACCCACAATCGCTAGAAACCTTCCAAAATCATCTTGAGTTCGTCTTTCAATATACCCTGTCCAAGTTAATGACATTAGATTTTATGAGAACATGGTGATGGTAAAACAATTTGTTTTCAACCATCTTATAGGCTGAATAATGGTAAATGAGAATTTTGTAGCATAACCAAATTGATGTGCTGCAGAAAGAAGTATGTACTTTATCTTGTATAGATCCAAGTTGTGAGATCTCTAATTGTCATTGCAGGCAAAACACACCATTTTATCAGATAAATTAACTGATAGTTCTTCTCGCATAGCCTTTTCAATGCCCCAACTTTTCACAGGTTGTGATGAAGAAATATGTGCTTCAACCATTTCCAAAACCAGATGCATGCCCTTTGGCTGTTGTCCCATGTTATATGCTACTTCTTGTATCAAAGCCTCAGTAAGAACCTAATGTCCAATGAAAAAGTAAAAAAAAGTGTAAACCACAAATATGGAAAGGTAACTTTGTATTCCATTTAAACAAAATGACAGTGTGTGTGCATGTGTGTGTCTGTGTGTGTGTAATTATGTGTGTGTGTGTGTGTGTGTTTTATTGGGAATAAAATCTACAATGAGAATCACCATGCTTGTTCGCCTCTGAAGTGATCTTCTCCAATCATGCATCATGGACATGGGGCTATAGATTGCACACCTTATGTTTTTAATTTTCTGTTGCTGTTATCTCAGGGTTTGTTTTAGTGGTTGCTGGAGCACTTATTTTGTTTTCTTTCGCCTTTCTATTTGATCTTGCCTCTTCAATGCCATTTGTCTCTTCCAGCAATATACTTTTTCTGCATTCAGTTCCTTTTTATCTTCCTTGTCTAACTCTTTATTTTTCTATTTCGTGCCATCTATTTTTGTCTTATACAACTTTAACGATTACTAGTTTGAAGACCATCCAAATGAAAAGTAGTAAGAGAAGGTCGCCCCATCAAAACTTCTTATTTTTGTCTTCATCCTAATAGGCTCCTTATCCCTGACTTCCAAACTTTCTCATCCACGTCAATCAAAACCTAAAATGCAGAATCCAGGTTATATAACTCCTTCTAGTTTCTATATATTCTTGGGGACCCCAGACACCAAAAGACACTCTTCAACCAAGTCAAGACTTTGATGGTCGCCTTCTTTCCACCTTGTTAATGTCAATTTGACCTCCTTATTATCAAATAATGTTTCAATTTTAGGATTCTTTAAACAACTTATTACGTCACCCTCCAAGCTGAATGAGGCCAAGAAAGTCATATATATATTGCATTCTCTCCTTAACTCCCAATCGTCAGAAAGCTTCCAAAACATCTTGAGTTCATCTTTCAATATACCCATGTCCAAGTTAATGACATTGGATTTTATGAGAACACGGTGATGGTAAAACAATTTGTTTTCAACTATCTCATAGGATGAATAACCGTAAATGGAAATTTTGTAGCATAACCAAATCGATGTGCTGGAGAAAGAAGTGTGTACTTTATCTTGTATTGATCTAAGTTGTGTGATCTCAAATTTTCATTGCAGGTAAACCACACCTTTTTATCATATAATACAACTGATAGTTCTTCTGGCATAGCTTTTGCAATGTCCCAACTTTCCATAGGTTGTGATGAAATATGTCCTTTTGTCATTTCCAAAACTAGATCCAAGCCCTCCGACTTTCCTCCCATGTTATACACTACTTCTTGTATCAAATCCCAAGTAAGAAGCTAATGTCCAATGAAAAAAGTCAAATAAGTGTAAACCTCAAATATGGAAATCAAAGGTAACATTCTATTAAGTTAAAAAATGACAATGCGCGCGCGCGTGTGTGTGTATGTGTGTGTGTGTTTATTAGGAACAAAATCTACAATGAAAATTATCATGCTTGTTCACATCTGAAGTGATGTTCTCCAATCATGCATCATGGACATGGGGATATAGATTGCACGCCTTATGTTTTGAATTTTCTGCTGTTGTTATCTCAGAGTTTGTTTTAGTGGTTGTTGGAGAATTTATTTTGTTTTGTTTGGCCTTTCCATTTGATCTTGACTCTTCAAGGCCCATTGGCTCTTCCAGTTATATATTTTTTGTTGCATTCAAGTCCTTTTTATCTTCCTTGTCTAACTCTTTATTTTTTATGGTTCATGCCATTTGTTTTTGCTTATACTGCTTTAACCATTACTAGTTTTGATGACCATCAAAATGCAAAGTAGTAAGAGAAGGGAGCCCCATCAAAACATCTGATTGTTGTCTTCAACCTAATAGGCTTCTTATCCCCGACTTCCAAACTTTCCTCATCCACGATAATCAAAACCTCATATGCAGAATCCAGTTGATATAACTCCTTCTAGTTTCTATATATTCTTGGGGATCCCAGACACTAAAATCCACTCTTCAGCCAAGTCAAGACTTCGATGGTCGCCTTCTTTCCACCTTGTTAATGTCAACTTCACCTCCTTATTATCTAGTAATGTTTCAATTTTACGATTCTTTAAACAACTTATTATGTCACCCTCCAAGCTTGATGAGGCCAAGAAAGTAATATTGCATTCTCTCCTTAACCCACAATCGCTAGAAACCTTCCAAAATCATCTTGAGTTCGTCTTTCAATATACCCTGTCCAAGTTAATGACATTAGATTTTATGAGAACATGGTGATGGTAAAACAATTTGTTTTCAACCATCTTATAGGCTGAATAATGGTAAATGAGAATTTTGTAGCATAACCAAATTGATGTGCTGCAGAAAGAAGTATGTACTTTATCTTGTATAGATCCAAGTTGTGAGATCTCTAATTGTCATTGCAGGCAAAACACACCATTTTATCAGATAAATTAACTGATAGTTCTTCTCGCATAGCCTTTTCAATGCCCCAACTTTTCACAGGTTGTGATGAAGAAATATGTGCTTCAACCATTTCCAAAACCAGATGCATGCCCTTTGGCTGTTGTCCCATGTTATATGCTACTTCTTGTATCAAAGCCTCAGTAAGAACCTAATGTCCAATGAAAAAGTAAAAAAAAGTGTAAACCACAAATATGGAAAGGTAACTTTGTATTCCATTTAAACAAAATGACAGTGTGTGTGCATGTGTGTGTCTGTGTGTGTGTAATTATGTTGTGTGTGTGTGTGTGTTTTATTGGGAATAAAATCTACAATGAGAATCACCATGCTTGTTCGCCTCTGAAGTGATCTTCTCCAATCATGCATCATGGACATGGGGCTATAGATTGCACACCTTATGTTTTTAATTTTCTGTTGCTGTTATCTCAGGGTTTGTTTTAGTGGTTGCTGGAGCACTTATTTTGTTTTCTTTCGCCTTTCTATTTGATCTTGCCTCTTCAATGCCATTTGTCTCTTCCAGCAATATACTTTTTCTGCATTCAGTTCCTTTTTATCTTCCTTGTCTAACTCTTTATTTTTCTATTTCGTGCCATCTATTTTTGTCTTATACAACTTTAACGATTACTAGTTTGAAGACCATCCAAATGAAAAGTAGTAAGAGAAGGTCGCCCCATCAAAACTTCTTATTTTTGTCTTCATCCTAATAGGCTCCTTATCCCTGACTTCCAAACTTTCTCATCCACGTCAATCAAAACCTAAAATGCAGAATCCAGGTTATATAACTCCTTCTAGTTTCTATATATTCTTGGGGACCCCAGACACCAAAAGACACTCTTCAACCAAGTCAAGACTTTGATGGTCGCCTTCTTTCCACCTTGTTAATGTCAATTTGACCTCCTTATTATCAAATAATGTTTCAATTTTAGGATTCTTTAAACAACTTATTACGTCACCCTCCAAGCTGAATGAGGCCAAGAAAGTCATATATATATTGCATTCTCTCCTTAACTCCCAATCGTCAGAAAGCTTCCAAAACATCTTGAGTTCATCTTTCAATATACCCATGTCCAAGTTAATGACATTGGATTTTATGAGAACACGGTGATGGTAAAACAATTTGTTTTCAACTATCTCATAGGATGAATAACCGTAAATGGAAATTTTGTAGCATAACCAAATCGATGTGCTGGAGAAAGAAGTGTGTACTTTATCTTGTATTGATCTAAGTTGTGTGATCTCAAATTTTCATTGCAGGTAAACCACACCTTTTTATCATATAATACAACTGATAGTTCTTCTGGCATAGCTTTTGCAATGTCCCAACTTTCCATAGGTTGTGATGAAATATGTCCTTTTGTCATTTCCAAAACTAGATCCAAGCCCTCCGACTTTCCTCCCATGTTATACACTACTTCTTGTATCAAATCCCAAGTAAGAAGCTAATGTCCCAATGAAAAAAGTCAAATAAGTGTAAACCTCAAATATGGAAATCAAAGGTAACATTCTATTAAGTTAAAAAATGACAATGCGCGCGCGCGTGTGTGTGTATGTGTGTGTGTGTTTATTAGGAACAAAATCTACAATGAAAATTATCATGCTTGTTCACATCTGAAGTGATGTTCTCCAATCATGCATCATGGACATGGGGATATAGATTGCACGCCTTATGTTTTGAATTTTCTGCTGTTGTTATCTCAGAGTTTGTTTTAGTGGTTGTTGGAGAATTTATTTTGTTTTGTTTGGCCTTTCCATTTGATCTTGACTCTTCAAGGCCCATTGGCTCTTCCAGTTATATATTTTTTGTTGCATTCAAGTCCTTTTTATCTTCCTTGTCTAACTCTTTATTTTTTATGGTTCATGCCATTTGTTTTTGCTTATACTGCTTTAACCATTACTAGTTTTGATGACCATCAAAATGCAAAGTAGTAAGAGAAGGGAGCCCCATCAAAACATCTGATTGTTGTCTTCAACCTAATAGGCTTCTTATCCCCGACTTCCAAACTTTCCTCATCCACGATAATCAAAACCTCATATGCAGAATCCAGTTGATATAACTCCTTCTAGTTTCTATATATTCTTGGGGATCCCAGACACTAAAATCCACTCTTCAGCCAAGTCAAGACTTCGATGGTCGCCTTCTTTCCACCTTGTTAATGTCAACTTCACCTCCTTATTATCTAGTAATGTTTCAATTTTACGATTCTTTAAACAACTTATTATGTCACCCTCCAAGCTTGATGAGGCCAAGAAAGTAATATTGCATTCTCTCCTTAACCCACAATCGCTAGAAACCTTCCAAAATCATCTTGAGTTCGTCTTTCAATATACCCTGTCCAAGTTAATGACATTAGATTTTATGAGAACATGGTGATGGTAAAACAATTTGTTTTCAACCATCTTATAGGCTGAATAATGGTAAATGAGAATTTTGTAGCATAACCAAATTGATGTGCTGCAGAAAGAAGTATGTACTTTATCTTGTATAGATCCAAGTTGTGAGATCTCTAATTGTCATTGCAGGCAAAACACACCATTTTATCAGATAAATTAACTGATAGTTCTTCTCGCATAGCCTTTTCAATGCCCCAACTTTTCACAGGTTGTGATGAAGAAATATGTGCTTCAACCATTTCCAAAACCAGATGCATGCCCTTTGGCTGTTGTCCCATGTTATATGCTACTTCTTGTATCAAAGCCTCAGTAAGAACCTAATGTCCAATGAAAAAGTAAAAAAAAGTGTAAACCACAAATATGGAAAGGTAACTTTGTATTCCATTTAAACAAAATGACAGTGTGTGTGCATGTGTGTGTCTGTGTGTGTGTAATTATGTGTGTGTGTGTGTGTGTGTTTTATTGGGAATAAAATCTACAATGAGAATCACCATGCTTGTTCGCCTCTGAAGTGATCTTCTCCAATCATGCATCATGGACATGGGGCTATAGATTGCACACCTTATGTTTTTAATTTTCTGTTGCTGTTATCTCAGGGTTTGTTTTAGTGGTTGCTGGAGCACTTATTTTGTTTTCTTTCGCCTTTCTATTTGATCTTGCCTCTTCAATGCCATTTGTCTCTTCCAGCAATATACTTTTTCTGCATTCAGTTCCTTTTTATCTTCCTTGTCTAACTCTTTATTTTTCTATTTCGTGCCATCTATTTTTGTCTTATACAACTTTAACGATTACTAGTTTGAAGACCATCCAAATGAAAAGTAGTAAGAGAAGGTCGCCCCATCAAAACTTCTTATTTTTGTCTTCATCCTAATAGGCTCCTTATCCCTGACTTCCAAACTTTCTCATCCACGTCAATCAAAACCTAAAATGCAGAATCCAGGTTATATAACTCCTTCTAGTTTCTATATATTCTTGGGGACCCCAGACACCAAAAGACACTCTTCAACCAAGTCAAGACTTTGATGGTCGCCTTCTTTCCACCTTGTTAATGTCAATTTGACCTCCTTATTATCAAATAATGTTTCAATTTTAGGATTCTTTAAACAACTTATTACGTCACCCTCCAAGCTGAATGAGGCCAAGAAAGTCATATATATATTGCATTCTCTCCTTAACTCCCAATCGTCAGAAAGCTTCCAAAACATCTTGAGTTCATCTTTCAATATACCCATGTCCAAGTTAATGACATTGGATTTTATGAGAACACGGTGATGGTAAAACAATTTGTTTTCAACTATCTCATAGGATGAATAACCGTAAATGGAAATTTTGTAGCATAACCAAATCGATGTGCTGGAGAAAGAAGTGTGTACTTTATCTTGTATTGATCTAAGTTGTGTGATCTCAAATTTTCATTGCAGGTAAACCACACCTTTTTATCATATAATACAACTGATAGTTCTTCTGGCATAGCTTTTGCAATGTCCCAACTTTCCATAGGTTGTGATGAAATATGTCCTTTTGTCATTTCCAAAACTAGATCCAAGCCCTCCGACTTTCCTCCCATGTTATACACTACTTCTTGTATCAAATCCCAAGTAAGAAGCTAATGTCCAATGAAAAAAGTCAAATAAGTGTAAACCTCAAATATGGAAATCAAAGGTAACATTCTATTAAGTTAAAAAATGACAATGCGCGCGCGCGTGTGTGTGTATGTGTGTGTGTGTTTATTAGGAACAAAATCTACAATGAAAATTATCATGCTTGTTCACATCTGAAGTGATGTTCTCCAATCATGCATCATGGACATGGGGATATAGATTGCACGCCTTATGTTTTGAATTTTCTGCTGTTGTTATCTCAGAGTTTGTTTTAGTGGTTGTTGGAGAATTTATTTTGTTTTGTTTGGCCTTTCCATTTGATCTTGACTCTTCAAGGCCCATTGGCTCTTCCAGTTATATATTTTTTGTTGCATTCAAGTCCTTTTTATCTTCCTTGTCTAACTCTTTATTTTTTATGGTTCATGCCATTTGTTTTTGCTTATACTGCTTTAACCATTACTAGTTTTGATGACCATCAAAATGCAAAGTAGTAAGAGAAGGGAGCCCCATCAAAACATCTGATTGTTGTCTTCAACCTAATAGGCTTCTTATCCCCGACTTCCAAACTTTCCTCATCCACGATAATCAAAACCTCATATGCAGAATCCAGTTGATATAACTCCTTCTAGTTTCTATATATTCTTGGGGATCCCAGACACTAAAATCCACTCTTCAGCCAAGTCAAGACTTCGATGGTCGCCTTCTTTCCACCTTGTTAATGTCAACTTCACCTCCTTATTATCTAGTAATGTTTCAATTTTACGATTCTTTAAACAACTTATTATGTCACCCTCCAAGCTTGATGAGGCCAAGAAAGTAATATTGCATTCTCTCCTTAACCCACAATCGCCAGAAACCTTCCAAAATCATCTTGAGTTCATCTTTCAATATACCCTGTCCAAGTTAATGACATTAGATTTTATGAGAACATGGTGATGGTAAAACAATTTGTTTTCAACCATCTTATAGGCTGAATAACAATAAATGGGAATTTTGTAGCATAACCAAATTGATGTGCTGCAGAAAGAAGTATGTACTTTATCTTGTATAGATCCAAGTTGTGAGATCTCTAATTGTCATTGCAGGCAAAACACACCATTTTATCAGATAAATTAACTGATAGTTCTTCTCGCATAGCCTTTTCAATGCCCCAACTTTTCACAGGTTGTGATGAAGAAATATGTGCTTCAACCATTTCCAAAACCAGATGCATGCCCTTTGGCTGTTCTCCCATGTTATACGCTACTTCTTGTATCAAAGCCCAATTAAGAACCTAATGTCCAATGAAAAAGTAAAAAAAGTGTAAACCACAAATATGGAAAGATAACTTTGTAATCCGTTAAAACAAAATGACAGTGTGTGTGTGTGTGTGTTTTATTGGGAATTAAATCTACAATGAGAATCATCACGCTTGTTCACCTCTGAAGTGATCTTCTCCAATTATGCATCATGGACTTGGGGCTATAGATTGCACGCCTTATGTTTTGTATTTTTGGCTGCTGTTATCTCAGAGTTTGTTTTAGTGGTTGCTGGAGCAGTTATTTTGTTTTCTTTCGCCTTTCTATTTGATCTTGACTCTTCAATGCCCTATGGCTCTTCCAGCAATATACTTTTTTTCCTGCATTCAGATCCTTTTTATCTTCCTTGTTGTCAGTGTCTAAAATGGCGGGGTCTAGACAGCCAACGAGTGAATTTCTAAGCGTGACGGAGATCGGATGGTTACGCCCGGAGAACACAAGGTTTATACTGGAGATAGAAGTGTGTACTTTATCTTGTACTGATCCAAGTTGTGTGATCTCTAATTGTCATTGCAGGCAAAGCACACCTTTTTATCATATAAATTAACTGATAGTTCTTCTGGTTGTGATGAAATATGTCTTTTACTCATTTCCAAAACCAGATGCATGCCCTCAGACTGTCCTCCCATGCTATACGCTACTTCTTGTATCAAAGCCCAAGTAAGAACCTAATGTCCAATGAAAAAGGTGAAAAAACATTAAACCACAAATATGGAAAGGTAACTTTGTATTCTGTTAAAATAAAATGACTTTGTGTGTGTGTGTTTGTGTGTGTGTGTGTGTGTGTGTTATTGGGAATAAAATCTACTATGAGAATCATCATGCTTGTTTGCCTATGAAGTGATCTTCTCCAATCATGCATCATGGACATAGGGCTATAGATTGCACGCCTTATGTTTTGAATTTTCTGTTTCTGTTATCTCAGAGTTTGTTTTACTAGTTGCCGGAGCACTTATTTTGTTTTCTTTGGCCTTTCTATTTGATCTTGACTCTTCAATGCCCTTTGGCTCTTCCAGCAATATACTTTTTGTTGCATTCAAGTCCTTTTTATCTTCCTTGTCTAACTCTTTATTTTTATGTTTCATGCCATCTTTTTTTTTCTTATACTGCTTTAACCATTACTAGTTTTGAGGACCATCCAAATGAAAAGTAGTAAGAGATGGGATCCCCATCAAAACTTTTGAATGTTGTCTTTAGCCTAATAGGCTTCTTATCCCCGTCTTCCAAACTTTCCTCATCCAATTCAATCAAAACCTCAAATGCAGAATCCAGTACGATATAACTCCTTCCAGTTTCTAAATATTCTTGGGGGCCCCAAACACTAAAAGGCACTCTTCAACCAAGTCACGACTTCGATGGTCACCTTCTTTCCATCTTGTTAACGTCAATTTGACCTCCTTATTATCCAGTAATGTTTCAATTCTAGGATTCTTTAAACAACTTATTATGTCACCCTCCAAGCTGAATGAGGCCAAGAAAGTCATATTGCATTCTCTCCTCAACTCCCAATCGCTAGAAAGTTTCCAAAACATCTTGAGTTCATCTTTCAATATACCCTTGTCCGATGTAATGATATTAGATTTTATGAGAACACGGTGATGGTAAAACAATTTGTTTTCAACCATCTCATAGGCTAAATAACAGTAAATAGTAATTTTGTAGCATAACCAAGTTGATGTGCTGCAGAACGAAGTGTGTAGTTTATCTTGTACTGATCCAAGTTGTGTGATCTCTAGTTGTCATTGCAGGCAATGCACACCTTTTTATCGTATAAATTAACTGATAGTTCTTCTGGCATAGCCTTTGCAATGCCTCAACTTTCCACAGGTTGTGATGAAATATGTCCTTTCATCATTTCCAAAACTAGATGCATGCCCTCAGACTATCCTTCCATGTTATACGCTACTTCTTTTATCAAAGCCCAAGTAAGAAGCTAATGCCCAATGAAATAAGTGAAATAAGTGTAAACCTCAAATATGGAAATCAAAGGTAACTTTCTATTCAGTTAAAAAATGATAGTGCGTGTGCATATGTGTGTGTGTGTGTGTGTGTGTGTGTGTGTGTGTGTGTTGTTTGTTTGTTTGTGTTTATTAGGAATAAAATACACAATGAAAATCATGATGCTTCGTGGACTTGGGCTTATAGAGTGCACCCCTTTAGGTTTTGAATATTCTGGTATTGTTATCTCAGAGTTTGTTATTGTCGTCGCTGGAGCACTTATTTTGTTTTCTTTGGTCTTTCCATTTGATCTTAATTCTTTAAAACCCTTTGGCTCTTCCAGCAAAAGACTTTTTGTTGTATTCAGTTCATTTTTATCTTTCTTTTTTAACTCTTTCTTTTTATGTTTCATGCCTTCTGTTTTGTCTTGTACTACTTTGACTATTATTAGTTTTCAAGACCACACAAAACTTTTGAATGCTCTCTTCAGCCTAATAGGCTCCTTATCCCCGATTTCCAAACTTTCCTCATCCATGTCAATCAATACCCCAAATGAAGAGTGTGTGTGTGTGTGTGTATGTGTGTACGTGTGGGTGTGTTTATTAGGAATAAAATCTCCAATGAAAATTATCATGCTTGTTCACCTCTAAAGTGATATTCTCCAATCATGCATCATGGACATGGGGATATATATTGCACGCCTTATGTTTTGAATTTTCTGTTGTTGTTATCTTAGAGTTTGTTTTTGTGGCTCCTTGAGGACTTATTTTGTTTTCTTTGGCCTTTCCATTTGATCTTGACTCTTCAATGCCCTTTGGCTCTTCTAGCAATATACGTTTTGTTGCATTCAAGTCCTTTTTATGTAACACCCAAAAATTTGCTTGTATTTGAAATAGCTAAAAATGATTTAATAAAGAATTATGTGATCATTGAATTTAGTTGAAAAATAATTTTTATGGAATTAAAATTAATCCTAGTTTAATAACATGTTGATGCATACATGTTGCTGCACTTTTTATTTTGTGATGTCAGTGTTTGCAAAGCAAATTTCAAACCAATTCAAAAATTTCGATTTGAAAAAGGTTTTGGAAAAGAAAAAAAAAGAAAAGAATCTCTCTCCCTCCCTTTCCTGCTTCAGGTTCGAAGGCCCAATCCGCTCTCTCTTCCCTCGGCGCAGCCCAACAGGCCGGCCCAAGCGCCAAAGGGCGCAGCGCCCTCCCTCTCTTGCTGATGGGTTGGCCCCGCTAGTCAGCCAAACCATCCCCAACTCCCTTCCTTCTCTCTCACTGTCTCTCATCCCCATCTGTCGGCGTCGTCTCCTTCCTCCCGCGCCGTTCGGATGCGCAGTGCCGCGAGCCGCAACTGCCCGCGCGACGCCCCGCTCCCACTCCCCCACGTCTCGGCCTCGACTCGGCAACGACCCCGCACACTCCGCACCTCCCTCTCCCGTTCCATAAAGAGGAGCACAACCCCTGTCTCCCCTTTTCGCTCTTCTCCAATCGCCGCACGCGTGAGCTCTGCCGCCGTCGCCATCTGGAACCGCCGCAGCGCAGTGCCGACGCCGAAGGGAAACACCACCGGACTCGCGCCGTCGTGGTGAGCTTGGTCACCCTTCTTTCTTCTCCCTCTCGCAATTTCGTGCAGTCGCGATGTCGCCGAACACGAACGCCGCCGTCCGCCATAGACGCGACGTCACGGTCCCCAATCCGCCCCCGTCCGTGGTTTTGCTACGGTGAGTCTCGTTCCGAATCCACGCCCTTTCGACAAACGTCATCGGCCTAATCCCGCCCCTGTTTCCTCGTCGGTGGCCGCAGAACAGAGGACTCAAAGCTCGCCGTCCGCTGTGCACGCTCGACGCTGACCGCCGAAACAGGCCAACCGCCGGCCCAGTGAAGTCTCCGGCCTCCAATCCGCCTCGGTGAGCCTCGCAATCCCTCCCTTTTCCTTCCCATGCCCCCAATTTTGGCTAATCAATGTCCTAATGAGCCTTCCCGCGAGCACCGTACGCCACCGGCAATGGCGTTCGCGGCGCCCGTCTTTCCTCCCCTCTCTGTGTTTAATTAGCGCTACCGCAGAGGTCGCGTTGATCTCCTCTAGCTTCCTCTGCCCTCGCCTAGTCGATTCGTGGCCTCTAGGGCATGTTCCGTGCGAGCAGCGCGCCGCCGCCATGGCGCATCGCCGCGCTCGCCTCTGCTCTCCTCCCGGAGTTCGTCCGAGTGCACCATCACACCCGCTTCGCCCTCCTCTTTCTCCCCATTCTCTCGAAAGTCGAAACGGAGGCCAGACGGTCATTTTCAGTGAACCCCGGCGACCTCCTCGTCGTCGGCAATGGCAGAGCCGCCGCGCTGGTCATCTTCTCCGGCCAGCCGGTCAGCTCTCTCCTTCCCTCTCCCCTCTTTCTAATCTCAGTCATCCATCAAGAGATCTGTGGCCAGAAATGGAGGATACCCCTTCGCCGACCATTTTGTTAAAGAGACCCGGAACAGTTTCTAAATAAACCCGCAGTCCTCGTCCTTTTCTAATTCAGAGAAAATGGAAATTCGGTTTAATTCAAAAATGGTTTGAATTATTTTCAGTTTTGCCACTGCATTGTTTTACTTATAAAAGTTGCATTTTAAATCCGTTTTGAACGATTCGAATTGCGTTAGATTCGTAATGAAATTCTCTACATGTTAAACCCTCTGTTAATTATGTTTGGAACATTTAAATTTCCAGATTAAGTTCAAGTAATGAAAATGCTCTTAGAGAACTAGTTAATTCATATCTTTTGCGTTTTAAATCCGAATTTCGTGAAATTCGCGTTGAAATGTTCATAGCAGTGCGTAGTACCTTTTTACAAACCTTTTACTTCTGTTTACTGTTGCTAGTGTACTATTCTAATAAGTATCCTTGTTTGCTTTGTATGTATGCAATTGCAATGTGTGTTGTTGCAATGCCGTGATCGAGTTCAGACGGTGAGGAGTTTGGTTGTGATTAGGAGATCTTTGACCAGCAGCAGGACCAGCAAGAGTTTGAGAACCAAGGCAAGTAAAGCATGGGAGCTACCTTGTTATCCTATTCACCATAATCATGATTTCATATGCATGTGTTTAATTTGATACCCATAGAATATTTCCATAGTATTGAAATCCTTTACCTGGACTCCTTTGGTTTATGCATATGGGTAGATGACTAGTGCAAAATGAAATGATACATGATCCCTGCCAAATGTTATAATGTTTTGAATGAATTGGTAAACCTATTTATGGCAATTGGAACATAACCTTTTATAACAACTCATTGTTGGCAAAAGCGGGGACTGACAGTGCAACCGTGAGAGCTACGTGGCTCTAGCTTTAACTCAGTAATAGGCTATTTTCTAGCTCGTTAGCAGTTACCCGAAAGGGCGCATTAGGCTCTTGCCGAGCTGGTTATAGTGCGGCCTCTGTCCGGGTTTGAGCGTAGGCTACGGTCTTTATGCTACTCGGAAGGGGGGCTCTATCACCCCTTGCCAATCCTAGCGGCTCTAATCTTGTTAGACGAGATACTATGAAAGGTTTCATAGTGAACCCCGCCCACTCACCTTGGCAGTGTTTATGGGAGTAATTAACCCGGGCATTCGGGGCATCACGACTCACGGGTAAAGATGCACAACCTCTGCAGAGTGTTAAAACTAATATATCAGCCGTGCTCACGGTTACGAGCGGCCCGGAAAACTGATGGTTTAATTATAATTAACTTGATCGATCTTGATGTTCCTGTTGCCACTATTATATGATGTGTTTATGAATTACTTGACTTTGGAAATGATATAAGTGAGATCATTTGGGGCTTAAGCATAACTTGATGTTACTTAATAAATAAAACTTGATTAACTAAAAGTGCTAAATGCAGTAAGCCAGTGTCATCCATTTGAGCTTCATAACCCCATGTTAGCTTGCTAAGTACGAGGAGTACTTACACTTGTTTTACTTTTCAATCAATTGAATAAAAATTCTGGATGGGTAACAGAAGCAGGAGGCTTTGAGGACTATCCTGAAGATTTCTAGGCTTGGTCAACCAGTTGACCTTCCCTGTGAGATGGAGTTCCATGAGAGTTAGATGTATCTTCCGTATGCTTTATTTATTTATGTAATGGATCTATGTACGCTATGTATTAAACTCTGTGATGGTACTATGTAATTTATGGACTTATGTGTGGATTGCTTCTTGGGCACACATAATGTTATGCATCCTATTTCATCTTTGAAATTTGGGTGTGACAAATTGGTATCAAAGCTTGAGTTGACTGTAGGACGCAAGCCTAGGTAGAAATGGTCGTTTTAGGTTCCTTTGCTTCTCATTTATTGCTTACTATCTTGCTCTTGTTATTTATAAAATTATTTATGCTTCTATGTCTTTATTCTATTACTTAAAATTTTGTTCTAATTAAGTTTTAAAAAAATTCTGTAGATGCCGCCTGTCACGAGGTCTCGCCGTTTGAGTATCAGGAGCTACCTGTCCCAGTTCACTCTTTAGACGTCCCAGCCAGTGGTGGACATCTCAGATGATGAGATGATGTCTGAGTCTGAGGAGGACCCTGAGGAGGAGCACGTGTTGGTGGAGGATGTCACCACTGAAAATGAACAAGAGTGGATGGATGTGAACCATGCACCACCAGTTCCTACACCAGCTCCTACACCAGTTGCTTTCCCAGTACCTGCACTAGCTCCTGCACCGACCCCTCTGCCATCACCGACCCCTACATCAGTTCCCTCACCAGCACCTGCTTCAGCCACGCCACCAGCTCCCACTCCCTCCTTGGCCTGGGTGGACAGAGGAGCAGCACTACAAGTACCCTCCTCCTACGGCGTACTACAACAACCTGTTGCTGAAGGTGTTGGAGGACTACTACCCGGATATGGACACCACAGTGAGGTACTTGGTTTCTGATGAAGCTCCTAACACCATCATGATCGATGAAGCTCTTTAGAAGATGAAGCTTTTCCCTCTTAGTAAAAAGCGCAGTAGTGCGAGTCTATCTTAGTCTTTTGTGATTATTGAACTTGATGTCTTAATGTTTATGATTATGAACTTGGTTGATTTGGATCTTTGCTTGTTTGTTAGTGTGAGAGATTGAGGGCCTATCCACAAGTCTCACAAGTCGGATCTTTAAGTTTAATGCTTTATAATATCATTTGGGTTGATCTTGTCATAATCTGCTGTGCTGTTTTTTTGGAGCAGTATTTGTTCTTTGCTGTATATCTCTAGATCCGTAAATGCAATGTTAGTTTAAAATTTCACACCAGAAACTAGACTTCTGTATCTTTCCAACGCCGCCTGAACGTGCCCATATCTATTATGAGCTAAGAGATATTGTTTATGCAAGTTGGTCTTACTGCGCAGTCTGTGAACCTAAACAGATCTGTCTGTTTCGAGTTTTTGACTAATTTAGCTATAGAATCTGAAAATCAAATGAACACAATGTAGAGGACTTTCTGATCTTTCTAGCCATATAAGAAAATTTTTTTGTTGAGTTCTGGAACTCGAGATATAAGCTTTTTACTGCACTGCTGTTGTAGCATCATGTCCAGAAAAGTTCAGTTTTGTTCTATATATGACACAAACATGTTATAAGTTATACAATCTTTCCTAAACCTTGCATCTTTGCTGAATAACAGATGGACGGCAGAGGTGCTAGAGTTTGCGGTCGTGGCTGTGGCCGTGGACGTGGAGCTCATGTCAACCCGCCACCGCCACCGCCTACTGTGTCAGTGGAGCAGCTAATGGACATGCAAGCGCAACTGATGCAGGCTATGATGCAGCGCTTGGACAACGAGCCTGTTGGAGTACTACCTCCAGTCCAAGTCAGGGACAAACAGGAAGAGTTCATGAAGGAACGACCTCCCGTCTTCACCCACGCATCTGATCCTTTGGATGCAGATGATTGGCTACGTGCAGTAGAGAAGCAGATGAACATAGCGCAGTGCAACGACATGGAAAAAGTGTTGTATGCTTCAAGGCAACTGCAAGGGGCAGCCCAAGATTGGTGGAATCATTCCAGTATGGACACCCTAATGATGCTCCTGATGTCAGTTGTCCGGAGTTTAGAGAGAACTTCAGGGCATATCATATCCCTGAAGGTATGATTGAGTTGAAGCAAGAAGAGTTTAGATCTCTCAAGCAAGGCTCAATGACAGTGGCTGAGTACCGCGAAAAGTTTGCTCAGTTGTCGCGCTATGCTCCCCATGAAGTGGCTGTGGATAGTGAGATGCAACGCAGATTCCTAAAGGGACTCTATGATGGTCTTCAGCTCCAGGTCATGTCAAATGAGTACCCCAACTATCAGGCATTGGTGAACAGCGCTATTGTGATTGACAACAAGCACCGAGAAATGGAAGATAAGAAGAGGAAGCCACAGGGTCAGCCTTCGGGCAGCAACACACGCCCTCGGCCCTACCCACAGCAGAGTTTCCAGCAGAGGAGCCAAGGACAGCCTAACCAGTGGAACTAAGGTCAGTTCCCTCAGCGCAACCAGTTCTAACAGCGCCCTCAAGGTCAGCAGCAGTATGGAGGTCAGCGCCCACCTTAGCAGGCCTCTAACCAAGCTCAGCGCCAAGTGAACCCAAATGCTATTGCAGCGAAGAACAACAACCCCAACAACACCAACAATAGTAACAAAAACAAGTGTTTCCGTTGTGGGAAAGAAGGGCATCTTTCTTACAATTGCCCTGAGAAGCAGAACCAGTAGGCACCCTAGAACCAGAACAATCAGCAAGAAGGAAGGTACCATCCACCCCCAAACACTGGAAGAGTGAACCATGTGTCCGCTGAAACCACTCAGGAGGCACCTGAGGTTATGATGGGTCATTCCCCGCTACAATACTCTTTGATTCTGGTGCTTCGTATTCTTTCATATCTGAAGCTTTTATTAGAATGCATAGTATATCTTTACGTGCCATGAAAAACCATATGCAAGTAAATTCACCGGGGGGTAGCATACCAGCTTCTGTTTGGAGTCCTTCCACTAGACTTACCCTAAGGGGGTTAGACTTTGAAGTGAGTCCAGTTGTGATACCAACAACTGGAATAGATCTTATTGTGGGAATGGATTGGATGAAACAACACCGAGCAGTGATTCAGTGTTAGGAGAGATGTGTTGTTGTGACACCACCTAATGGGGGTAGGATGTGTGTTGAGGTGGAAATGCAAGCACCACCAAAAGCCACTCTGAACTAGTTATCCGGAGATGCCTTTGATGAGGAACAAGTGGTAGAAGAATTTCCGAATGTGTTCCCCGATGAGTTGCAGGTATGCCACCTGATCGTGATGTTGAGTTTGTTATTGAACTTCTACCTCGTACTGCACCCATAGCTAAAAGACCATATAGAATGGGAGTAAAAGAATTAGAAGAACTCAAGAAACAAATTAGTGAGTTGCAAGAAAAGGGTTTTATCCGCCCTAGTTCTTCACCTTGGGGAGCACCAGTTATATTTGTGGATAAGAAAGATGGTAGTAGGAGAATGTGTGTGGATTACCGGTCTCTTAATGATGTTGCCATCAAGAATAAGTATCCCTTGCCTAGAATAGATGACTTGTTTGACCAGTTGAAGGTGCTTGTGTGTTCTCTAAGATTGATCTCCGCTCTGGATACCACCAATTAAAAATCCGAGCGGCAGACATACCTAAGACAACCTTTACCACCAGATATGGGCTATATGAGTACACAGTCATGTCCTTCGGGTTGACTAATGCACCTGCATACTTTATGTACATGATGAACAAGGTGTTCATGGAGTTTTTGGATAAGTTTTTGGTAGTGTTCATAGATGACATTCTAGTCTTCTCTAAAACTAAAGAGGAGCATGCTCAACATCTGAGAATGGTTTTGCAAAAGCTCAGAGAAAATCAGCTCTATGCAAAGAGAAGCAAATGTGAGTTTTGGTTGAGAGAAGTGTCTTTCTTGGGTCATGTAGTCTTTAATGGAGGTATAGCAGTGGACCCAAGTAAGGTACGAGATGTTCTAAACTGGAACCCTCCAACCAATGTGACCGAAATCCGTAGTTTCCTAGGTTTGGCTGGATACTACAGAAGGTTCATTGAAGGGTTTTCAAAACTAGCTAAACCAATGACAGCCCTGCTAGAGAAAAGTGCCAAGTTTGTGTGGTCTGACAAATGTCAAGCAAACTTTGAAGAGTTGAAGAAAAGGTTGACCACAGCCCCAGTACTGACATTACCATATCTGAACAAGAGTTTCTTAATCTACTGTGATGCCTCTCGTCTAGGCCTTGGATGTGTGCTTATGCAGGAAGGGAAAGTTGTGGCATATGCATCCAGGCAGTTGAGGAAGAATGAGCTGAATTATCCTACTCATGACTTAGAATTGATAGCAGTAGTACATGCTCTAAAGATATGTAGACATTATCTAACAGGGCATAAGTGTGATATCTATATAGATCATAAGAGTTTGAAATATATCTTCACTCAGTTAGATCTGAATCTGAGACAACATCGTTGGCTAGAGCTGATCAAAGATTATGAGTTGGAAGTGCATTACCATCCAGGTAAGGCAAACGTAGTGGCTGATGCACTTAGCAGGAAGAGTTATGTTAATGCATTAAGAATGAAACTTATGACTGCCGAGTTGCATGCTGATGTGGAATATCTTAACTTGGAATTCACCATTAACACCATGGAGATGACCATAGAACCCACTCTAGAACAAGAGATACGTAAGGGTCAGTTGGAAGATCAGAGAGTGAAAGATATTGCAGAAAATATAGTGCTAGGGAAAGCACTAGGTTTCAGGATGGATGATGATGGTACCTTGTGGTTTGGAAAGAGAATATGTGTTCCTGAAGTAAAGTCTATCCGTGATGCCATACTTCGAGAAGCACATGATTCTGATTACTCTATACATCCTGGAAGTACCAAAATGTACCTAGATTTAAAGGAGAAGTATTGGTGGTATGGTTTAAAAAGGGCTGTAGCAGAATATGTAGCCATATGTGACACATGTCAGAGAGTGAAAGTAGAACACCAAAGACCTGCCGGTTTACTTTAGCCAATGAAAATACCTGAGTGGAAATGGGAAGAAGTAGGAATGGACTTTATTGTTGGTTTGCCATGTACACAGAGAGGATATGACTCGATCTGGGTAATCGTGGACCGCTTGACTAAAATTGCTCACTTCCTACCAGTGAAGACCAATTACTCAGGCGCAAGACTAGCAGAACTATATGTGGAAAGGATAGTATGCTTACATGGAGCCCCTAAGAAGATTGTATCTTACAGAGGTACCCAATTCACATCACAGTTCTGGCAGAAATTACATGAATATTTGGGAACAAAATTGACTTTCAGTACAACATATCATCCTCAGACTGATGGACAAACAGAAAGAACAAACCAAATATTGGAAGATATGTTGAGAGCATGTGCATTACAACATGGTGCCAGTTGGGACAAGAGTTTTCCCTATGCTGAGTTTTCTTATAACAACAGTTATCAAGATAGTCTGAAAATGGCACCAAATGAGGCTATGTATGGGCGCAAGTGCAGAACTCCTTTATTTTGGAACCAAACCGGAGAGACTCAGGTGTTTGGACCGGATGTTCTTCGAGATGAAGAAGAGCAAGTAAGAAAAATTAGAGATAATTTAATAGTTGTACAATTCCGCCAAAAGAGCTACGTAAACACCCGCAGAAGGGGTCTGTCATTCGAGATGGGATATTATGTGTACTTGAAAGTGTGTCCAATGAGAAGTGTAAAGAGGTTCAATATGAAAGGAAAGCTAGCTCCAAGATATGTTGGACCTTTCAAAATTCTCGAGAGACGTGGAGAGGTAGCTTATCAGTTGGAGTTACCTGAGAATTTGTCAAGAGTACATGATGTGTTCCATGTTTCTCAGTTGAAGAAGTGTTTAAGGGTACCTGAGGAGCAGATACCTCTAGAAGAGCTTACTATAAAGGAAGATCTCACATATGAAGAGTATCGCACAAAGATCTTAGAGACAGCAGAAAGGTTTACATGGAGCCATGTTATAGAGATGTGCAAGGTTCAGTGGAACCGGTACATGGAAGAAGAGGCTTCCTAGGAAAGAGAAGAAGATCTGAGAAAGTCTTACCCAGAGCTGTTTGAGTAAGTCCGTCAGAATCTCGAGGACGATATTCCTTTTAAGGGGGGTAGAATTGTAACACCCAAAAAATTTCTTGTATTTGAAATAGCTAAAAATGATTTAATAAAGAATTATGTGAGCATTGAATTTAGTTGAAAAATAATTTTTATGGAATTAAAATTAATCCTAGTTTAGTAACATGTTGATGCATACATGCTGCTGCACTTTTTATTTTGTGATGTCAGTGTTTGAAAAGAAAATTTCAAACCAATTCAAAAATTTCAATTTGAAAAAGGTTTTGGAAAAGAAAAGCAAAAGAAAAGAATCTCTCTCCCTCCCTTTCCTGCTTCAGGCCCGAAGGCCCAGTCCGCTCTCTCTTCCCTCGACGCAGCCCAACAGGCCGGCCCAAGCGCCGAAGGGCACAGCGCCCTCCCTCTCTTGCTGATGAGTTGGCCCCGCTAGTCACCCAAACCACGCCAAACTCCCTTCCTTCTCTCTCACTGTCTCTCGGCCCCATCTGTCGGCACCGTCTCCTTCCTCCCGCGCCGTTCGGACACGCAGTGCCGCGAGCCGCAACCGCCCGCGCGACGCCCCGCTCCCACTCCCCCATGTCTCGGTCTCGACTCGGCAACGACCCCGCACACTCCGCAGCTCCCACTCCCATTCCATAAAGAGGAGCGCAGCCCCTGTCTCCCCTTTTCGCTCTTCTCCAATCACCGCACGCGTGAGCTCTGCTGCCGTCGCCATCTAGAACCGCCGTAGCACAGTGCCGACGCCGAATGGAAACACCACCGGACTCGCACCGCCGTGGTGAGCTTGGTCACCCTTCTTTCTTCTCCCTCTCTTCGGTTCGGATTCTTATCTTCTCGCGGTCCCGTGCAGTCGCGACGTCGCCGAACACGAACGCCACCATCCGCCATAGACGCGACGTCGCGGTCCCCGATCCGCCTCTGTCCGTGGTTTTGCTTCGGTGAGTCTCGTTCCGAATCCGCGCCCTTTCGACAAACGTCATCGGCCTAATCCCGCCCCTATTTCCTCGTCGGTGGCCGCAGAACAGAGGATGCGAAGCTCGCCGTCCGCCATGCACGCTCGACGCCGACCGCCGAAACAGGCCAACTGCCGGCCCAGTGAAGTCTCCGGCCTCCAATCCACCTCTGTGAGCCTCGCAATCCCTCCCTTTTCCTTCCCATGCCCCCAATTTTGGCTAATCGATGGCCTAATGAGCCTTCCCGCGAGCACCGTACGCCGCCGGCAATGGCGTTCGCGGCGCCCGTCTTTCCTCCCCTCTCTGTGTTTAATTAGCGCCACCGCAGAGGTCGCGTTGATCTCCTCTAGCTTCCTCTGCCCTCGCCTAGTCGATTCGTGGCCTCTAGGGCATGTTCCGTGCGAGCAGCGCACCGCCGCCATGGCGCATCGCCGCGCTCGCCTCTGCTCTCCTCCCGGAGTTCGTCCGAGTGCACCATCACACCCGCCTCGCCCTCCTCTTTCTCCCCATGCTCTCAAAAGTCGAAACGGAGGCCAGACGGTCATTTTCAGTGAACCCCGACGACCTCCTCGTCGCCGGCAATGGCAGAGCCGCCACGCTGGTCATCTTCTCCGGCCAGCCGGTCAGCTCTCTCCTTCCCTCTCCCCTCTTTCTAATCTCAGTCGTCCATCAAGAGATCTGTGGCCAAAAATGGAGGATACCCCTTCACCGGACATTTTGTTAAAGAGATTCGGAATAGTTTCTAAATAAACCCGCATTCCTCGTCCTTTTCTAATTCGGAGAAATTGGAAATTCGGTTTAATTAAAAAATGGTTTGAATTATTTTCAGTTTTGCAACTGCATTGTTTTACTTATAAAAGTTGCATTTTAACTCTGTTTTGAACGATTCAAATTGCCTTAGATTCGTAATGAAATTATCTACATGTTAAACCCTCTGTTAATTCTGTTTGGAACATTTAAATTTCCAGATTAAGTTCAATTAATGAAAATGCTCTTAGAGAACTAGTTAATTCATATCTTTTGCGTTTTAAATCCGAATTTCGTGAAATTCACGTTGAAATGTTGGTAGCAGTGCGTTTACTTCTGTTTACTGTTGCTGGCTGGTGTACTGTTCTAATAAGTATCCTTGTTTGTTTAGCACCCGATTTTAAAGGCAAAACCAGATACACACTATATGTGAGCCCAGGAAGTCAAATCTCACATATAGTCACAAATAAAGGCAATATCAAAATACAATACTTATTACATAACGTATTAGAAAGAAAACAACCTTAGACATCAAACAGCGGAAAGACAACTCCGATCTTCAGGTGAAGACTCCAACTCCACAGGGACCAACTGACTGGTTGATCACAAGCCTATCTTCTCCAAACTCTTGCAATCTAGTACCCGTCCGGGATTTTTATCCAAATATAGAAAAGTAAAACAAGCGTGAGCACAATCGTACTCAACAAATATAACATGGGGTTCATGAGGCTCAAAAGGATGGACACGGGTTTAACTGCATTAGCTTTTAATAAGTCATAGTTTTAGCAGTTGAGTAGCATCAAGTTCATCATACGCCCGAATAACCACATGATCAAGTGAACAAGATATAATGCTTATATGAACAAGTAACAATAATCAATAACGAAAACAAAAAATGAGCCATGACATAAGGACATCACATAGTAAGGAGCCCAAGCCGCTCGTAACCGTGAGCACGGCTATTATAATAGTTTTTAACTCTATGCAGAGGTATACATCTTTACCCATAAGTCGTGATCCCCATATGCCATCACCTCTACCAAGGAAGTGGGGCAGGGTACACTACAAGACCATTCATAGGTTCCACTAATAGGTAACAACCCGCTACAAGTTTCATCATTGAGATGCGAGTCCTGTCCTAAGAGTCACCGCAGCGCACCTCCCAAGTAGGCATCTCTGAGCCCTTCTTGCGCCCTTTCGGGTAAGTTGCCACAAACCAAGAAGTCTAATACTGAGTCAAGCCAGAGCCCATTGGCTTATGGTAGCACTGTTTTCCTGGGGTAATCGACTTACAGAAATATCCCTATGAGTGAGAACACAGGTGTGAGTTCCTGATGTTCCACCTATAGTCCACGTTGCTAAAAGTCATCTTTTACCGTTATTGCATATATAATTAGTCAAGTTACAAGATCATAGTTATTCTTAAAAAAGCGCTAGCTTGATCTACCCAATGCATAGATTCCCGGGGTGACAAGGTAACATGATATCAAGTATCTAGGATAAGCATCTATGGATATCAAGGTAGACACATGCATATGATTAAATTGATTTGGGTGAATAGGTCAACAAGGAGATCCCATGCGATACTTGCC
Source organism: Microstegium vimineum (assembly GCA_022036555.1). NCBI lineage: Eukaryota > Viridiplantae > Streptophyta > Magnoliopsida > Poales > Poaceae > Microstegium > Microstegium vimineum. The sequence goes on along the minus strand of CM039122.1, from coordinate 10,857,332 downwards.
TTTCACTTAGATCCTTCTTCTGTTGACTCGTAGCTCTTTTGTTGACTCACAGCTCCAAAAGATTTCTTCTTGAACACCGCATAAATCTCACCGACTGGACATAACCATAGAGCACCATACAAGCATCCACACATTCCAAATTGCATTCATACAAAGCAAACAAGTCTAACATTAGAACAGTACACCAGCAGAAATAAAATAAAGTAAAAGGTTTAAAAACAGATTCTACGCATCACTACGAACACGTCAACGCAAAATTCACGAAAAACGGAGCTATAACATGAAAGATATGAATTAAACTAGTTCTCTAAAAGCATTTCCATTAATTAAACTTAACCTCAAAATTTAAATGTTCCAAACAGGACTAACAGTGGGTTTAACATGTAGATAATTTTATTACGAATCTAACACATTTCGAATCGTTAAAATCGGAGTTAAAACGCAGGTTTTATAAGCATTAGAAAACAGATGGCAAATCTGAAAATAGTTTGAAATGAATTTTGAATTTAAAAGAATTTCATTTTTATGAAATCAACTGAGCTGAGGACTGCGGGTTTGAGCTGTGGAATTACAGGGACTCTTTAGCAAAACGTTAGACGAAGGGTATCTAGTGCTAGGATCCGTTGGATCAGAATCGGGTGGCTTAGATTAGAAGCAAGGGAGAGAGAAGGAGAGTTGCTGGCCAGAACAGTGGAGCCGATGAGCTCCACGGCGGCTGCCATTGCCGGCAACAGAGGAACTCGCCGGAGTTCACTGACTAGGGGCTCCCGGTCACCATTTCAATAACCAAGCACACCGGGAGAGAGGGTAGAGCGAGGCGGACTCAGAGACGCTATCGATTGGAGCCTGTGAAGCTCTCTCGCGCGCGGCAGCGACATGACCGGCGGCAAGGAGCTCACTGACGTGCGTGGTCAGGGCACAACCGCCCATAGTTCTACTCAACGAGGGCAGGGGAAGGTAGATAAGATCAAAGCGATGTTCGTGGTAGTACTGGATGAACGCAGGGAGGGGGAGAAGGACGAACGCCGCGGATGCCATGAATGGCGGCGTACGGTGCGCGCGGCCAGAGCCCAAGGGACCTCGATTCGGCAAATTGACGGCACAGGAAGGGAGAGAGGGGAGAGGCAAAGCTCACAGAGTCCAAAGACGCTAACGAGGTCGGCTCGGGGGTCACAGTGTCGCGGGGATGGCAGATGGCGGTCAAGCGTGCACGGCGGACGGCGAGTACGAACGCGGCCGACGTGGTCTCTGTGGCCACCGACGAGGAACAGAGGAACGGAATTAGGCACTGGAATACTGGATGATCACCCGAAAGACGCGGTTCGGGATGAAACTCACCAAGGCGTTTCCAAGGACGGAGACAGGTTGAGGACCGCGACACCGCGACAATGGCGGTCGGCGAGCTTCACGACCACGCCGATGGATGTTCCAGACAAAGAACGGTGATGGGGCTCTGGAGGCGGCCGGCGTCGAGCGAAGTCCGCGGCGACGGCATGCTTCCTTCGATGAGTTTGATCTGGGGCGAATTCCGATGGCACGACATCTGAAAGCAGTTGCCGTGGCGGAGCTCTGCGGTGCGGGAGAGCAGAGGAGGGCGAAAGGAGAGTATAGGGGCCGACGTTCCTCTTTATGAAACAGGAGATGGAGAGCGGGGTGTACGGGGGCCGTTGCGGCATCAAGAGCGAGGCGTGGGGAAGTGGGAGCAGCTGCTCGCTGAGCGGTTGCCGCTCGACGCGCGTCGTGGCCGAACGCAGGCGCGGTTGGGGGAGAAAGAGCTGACCGGTGGGCCCGACTGGTCAGCGGGAGAAGGAGAGAGGCGCGCGGTTGCTAGGCATGTGCTCGGCTAGGCCGGCTGCTGGGCCGCGCAGAGAGTAGAGGGGGAGAAGGGAAATGGGGCTGGGCCTGCGGCTTCGCTGAAAGGGGGAGCTGGGCTGCTGGGTGGAGCAGGTCGTCCAGGCCAGAACAAGAAAGGAAGGGGGAAAGGGTTTCCCATATTTTTTTAATTTTCATAACCAAAATCAAATACTTTTCAAAGCCATTTTGAATCCATTCGAGTTTTGAGAAAATACACTCAACCAAAAATAGGAAAAATGCAAAGGCATGAATTACAAACATGTTTCTACATTCTAAGATAAATTTTAATTTAATAAAAACTTTTATTTTTCCTATGTTTCATGAGCACAAAAATTCATATTTAAAGCATTTTTATCTCTATTTCAAAAGATGCAAATTTTAGGGTGTTACAGTTTGCTTTGTATGTATGCAATTGGAATGTGTGTTGTTGCAATGCCGTGATCGAGTTCAAACGGTGAGGAGTTTGGTTGTGATCAGGAGATCTTTGACCAGCAGCAGGACCAATAGGAGTTTGAGAACCAAGGCAAATAAAGCATAGGACCTACCTTGTTATCCTATTCACCATAATCATGATTTCATATGCATGTGTTTAATTTGATACCCGTAGAATATTTCCATAGTATTGAAATCCTTTACCTTGACTCCTTTGGTTTATGCATATGGGTAGATGGCTAGTGCAAAATGAAATGATACATGATCCCTGCCAAATGTTATAATGTTTTGAATGCAATTGTGAACCTGTTTATGGCAATTGGAACATAACCTTTTATAACAACTCACTGTTGGCAAAAGCTGGGACTGACAGTGCAACCGTGAGAGCTACGTGGCTCTAGCTTTAACTCAGTAATAGGCTCTTTTCTAGCTCGTTAGCAGTTACCCGAAAGGGCGCATTAGGCTCTTGCCGAGCTGGTTATAGTGCGGCCTCTGTCCGGGTTTGAGCGTAGGCTACGGTCTTTATGCTACTCGGAAGGGGGGCTCTATCGCCCCTTGCCAATCCTAGCGGCCCTAATCTTGTTAGACGAGATACTATGAAAGGTTTCATAGTGAACCCCGTCCACTCAGCTTGGCAGTGTTTATGGGAGTAATTAACCTGGGCATTCGGGGCGTCACGACTCACGGGTAAAGATGCAAAACCTCTGCAGAGTGTTAAAACTGATATATCAGCCGTGCTCACGGTTACGAGCGGCTCGGAAAACTGATGGTTTAATTATAATTAACTTGATCGATCTTGATGTTCCTGTTGCCACTATTATGATGATGTTTATGAATTACTTGACTTTGGCAATGATATAAGTGGGATCATTTGGGGCTTAAGCATAACTTGATGTTACTTAATAAATAAAACTTGATTAACTAAAAGTGCTAAATGCAGTAAGCCAGTGTCATCCATTTGAGCTTCATAACCCCATGTTAGCTTGATAAGTACGAGGAGTACTTACACTTGTTTTACTTTTCAATCAATTGAATAAAAATCCTGGATGGGTAACAGAAGCAGGAGGCTTTGAGGACTATCCTGAAGATTTCTAGGCTTGGTCAACCAGTTGACCTTCCCTGTGAGATGGAGTTCCATGAGAGTTAGATGTATCTTCTGTATGCTTTATTTATTTATGTAATGGATCTATGTACGCTATGTATTAAACTCTGTGATGGTACTATGTAATTTGTGGACTTATGTGTGGATTTCTTCCTGGGCACAAAAAATGTTATGCATACTATTTCTTCCTTTAAATTTGGGTGTGACATTTTATATTCCTTGTCTAACTCTTTATTTTAATGTTTCATGCCATCTATTTTTCTTATACTGCTTTAACCATTACTAGTTTTGATGACCATCCAAATGCAAAGTAGTAAGAGAAGGGAGCCCCATCAAAACATCTGATTGTTGTCTTCAACCTAATAGGATCCTTATCCCCTAGTTCCAAACTTTCCTCATCGACGATAATCAAAACCTCGTATGCAGAATCTAGTTTATATAACTCCTTCCAGTTTCTATATATTTTTGGGGTCCCTAGACACTAAAAGACACTCTTCAACCAAGTCAAGACTTCGATGATCGCTTTCTTTCCACCTTGTTAATGTCAATTTGACCTCCTTATTATCCAGTAATGTTTCAATTTGAGGATTCTTTAAACAACTTATTACGTCACCCTCGAAGCTAAATGAGGCCAAGAAAGTCATATTGCATTCTCTCCTTAACTCCCAATTGCTAGAAAGTTTCCAAAATATCTTGAGTTCATCTTTCAATATACCCTTGTCCAAGTTAATGACATTAGATTTTATGAGAACACGGTGATGGTAATAGAATTTGTTTTCAGCTATCTCATAGGTTGAATAACAGTAAATGGAAGTTTTGTAGCATAACCAAATTGATGTGCTACAGAAAGAAGTGTGTACCTTTTCTTACTCATCCAAGTTTTGTGTTCTCTGATTGTTATTGCAGAGAAAGCACACCTTTTTATCACATAAATTAATCGATAGGTCTTCTGGCATAGCCTTTGCAATGCCCCAACTTTCCATAGGTTGTGATGAAATATGTCCTTTACTCATTTCCAAAACCAAATGCATGCCCTTAGTATATCCTCCCATGTTATACGCTACTTCTTTTATCAAAGCCCAAGTAAGAACCTAATGTCCAATGAAAAAAGTGAAAAAAATGTAAACCACAAATATGGAAAGGTAACATTGTATTCCGTTAAAACAAAATGACAGTGTGTGTGCATGTGTGTGTCTCTGTGTGTGTGTGTGTGTGTGAGAGAGAGAGTGTTTGTGTGGTGTGTGTTGTATGTGTGTGTGTGTGAGTGTGTGTGTGTGAGTGTGTGTGTGTGTGTTTATTAGGAATAAAATCTACAATGAAAATTATCATGCTTGTTCACCTCTGAAGTGATCTTCTCCATTCATGCATCACGGACATGGGGCTATAAATTGGACGCCTTATGTTTTGAATTTTTTATTGTTGTTATCTCAGAGTTTGTTTTTGTGGCTCCTAGAGGAGTTATTTTGTTTTCTTTGGACTTTCCATTTGATCTTGACTCTTCAATGCCCTTTGGCTCTTCCAGCAATATACTTTTTGCTGCATTCAAGTCCTTTTTATCTTCCTTGTCTAACTCTTTATTTTTATGTTTCATGCCATTTGTTTTTTCTTATACTTCTTTAACGATTATTAGTTTTGAGGACCATCCAAATGAAAAATAGTAAGAGAAGGGAGCCCGATCAAAAACTTCTTATTGTTATCTTTAGCCTAATAGGCTCCTTATCCCCAACTTCCAAACTTTCTCATCCACGTCAATCAAAACCTCAAATGCAGAATCCAGGTTATATAACTCCTTCCAGTTTCTATGTATTCTTACGGACCCTAGACACTAAAAGTCACTCTTCAACTGAGTCAAGACTTCGATGGTCGCCTTCTTTCCACCTTGTTAATGTCAATTTGATCTCCTTATTATTTGTTAATTTTTTAATTTTTGGATTCTTTAAACAAACTTATTACGTCGCCCTCCAAGCTGAATGAGGCCAAGAAAGTCACATTGCATTCTCTCCTTAACTCCCAATCGCCAGAAAGTTTCCAAAACATCTTGAGTTAATCTTTCAATATACACTTGTCCAAGTTAATGAGATTAGATTTTATGAGAACACAGTGATGGTAAAATAATTCGTTTTTAACCATCTCATAGGATGAATAACAGTAAATGGGAATTTTGCAATATAACCAAATTGATGTGCTGGAGAAAGAAGTGTGTACTTTATCTTGTACTGATCCAAGTTGTGTGATCTCTAATTGTCATTGCACTCAAAGCACACCTTTTATCATATAAATTAACGGATAGTTCTTCTGGCATAGCCTTTGCAATGCCCCAACTTTCCACAGGTTGCGATGAAATATGTCCTTTCATATTTCCAAAACTAGATCCAAGCCCTCCGACTTTCCTCCCATGTTATACGCTACTTATTGTATCAAATCCCAAGTAAGAAGCTAATGTCCAATGAAAAAAGTGAAATAAGTGTAAACCTCAAATATGGAAATCAAAGGTAACTTTCTATTAAGTTAAAAAAATGACAATGTGTGTGCGTGTGTGTGTGTGTGAGTGTGTGTGTGTGTGTGTTTATTAGGAGTAAAATCTAAATTGAAAATTATCATGCTTGTTCACCTTTGAAGTGATCTTCTCCAATCATGCATCATGGACACGGGGATATAGATTGCACGCCTTATGTTTTGAATTTTCTGTTGTTGTTATCTCAGAGTTTGTTTTTGTGGTTCCTTGAGGAGTTATTTTGTTTTCTTTGGCATTTCCATTTGACCTTGACTCTTCAATGCCCTTTGGCTCTTCCAGCAATATACTTTTTATTGCATTCAAGTCCTTTTTATCTTCCTTGTCTAACTCTTTATTTTTATGTTTCATGCCATTTGTTTTTTCTTATACTTCTTTAACGATTATTAGTTTTGAGGACCATCTGTTTTTTCTTATACTGCTTTAACTATTACTAGTTTTGATGACCGTTGGTATTTATTAGGCTCATGTAGAATATTCCGCAAGCGCACAGAAATACCGATGTAGCATTTCACCCAGGAGTATTCCAGGGTATCGTATTTATCCTTAGGAAAACAATGGTTAAAGAATATGATAGCTAACCATGGTGATCCACTAATTAATATACCAACTAAACTATGGTAGGGTAAATGATATATATGATAAGTGTAATGACACACAAGAGAAGTTCCAATGATAAAGAGTAGTTTAGTGAGTGAGGAGGACAGCGAGCGAGCATAAGATTTCCAAATATCTATCTCTACTTGCATGGTTCTAACTTAACAAGACAAGTCATATTAAGCAAGAATAATGTTCATACACAATTGCACCTCGGGCCACTAGGCCACTTAGCAACAGAAACAGACGAGAAGGGTGCTAAACCGCCTAGCACAAGAAGGCCTACGCTTTAAGAACTTGGCCGAACGTGGTGGGATCAAAGCCTAGATAGATCTGTCACCCCTACTGGGTACTACAAACAAACCGTTGGACAAGCCGCAGACACAGGTAAGCGTATAGTCTAGTCACCATGTCTACACTATATCTCACTACTCTAATCCGACGTCCGGTGAAATTGATTAGAGCACCGGGTTAAGGGTGGTGAACTAGTGCAAAGGTATACTACCATTATCTTACTATCAAACAACTATGATTACGCTAACAACCAATACAACATAACTAGTCATGTTGCAATAAAGTAAAGTACTAAGGCAAAGTAGAGAAGATAACTATATAAAATAAAGTCTTACAAAGAGATAAATAAATACTAGAAGCATACCAGACCTACTGACTAGAGTTGAAGACCAGAGGCTCACTCTAACTCCTAACAACACTAACAATACTACAAGTGCTACATCTTGAGAGAGTGGAGAGCTCCTCCTTGTGGTGTGTCTTGAATGAGAGGGAGTGAGGGGGTATTTATAGTGGGGTGGAGTAGGGGCTACTCCACCGCCACATCACCGATCCACGTCATGGATGATGGGAGCCCTTAGATCCTAACCGCCTTCATATCAAGGGTGGAGAGGATTTGAGCATGTGCTTCTTTGCATGGCGGCATGCAAAGGAGGTGGGCTCCCCCTAGGCCTTAGGGGGGGTGTCGGCCGACCCCCCCTATGGCTGGTGGGACCTCCCCTGTCCTTCTAGAAGGTGGCCCACATGTCTTGGAGTGGGTGTGCACAGGTTGGATCACTTTTGGACGTCGGTTTGTACTCTTATGGGCCCATGGATCCATGTGAACTGAATATGAGCCGTTTACAGAAAGCACAAGTTGATCCAAGGGTGGAGGATCACTTGGGAGTGCTTCTCCTGGATCATAACCAGCGTGGGAGGCTGGTGGGCCCCATGGTGCGGTCGGCCGACCCTGCACAAGGGGGTTATTGACCCTCCTACTATGACATGTGGGCCCTCTTATCATGTGGGTGCTTGGGATGGCTGGTGGGCCCTCTTATCATGTAAGCCGACTGATGTGCACCACATACTCCTTCATGCACTTCATACATCAGCTTTCTGGACTCCTCTTGATTCAAACATTTGAGGAGCACTCCATCTATGGACTTATGGTACAACTGGTTATCAAGGAGCACGAACTTGATAGACTTATACTTGAGCTTTCGGGACACTTTTCGTGATGGATTTTTCAAATAATCGGCAATTTCGTTCCTCCAGTCATTAATTACCCGATCTTCATCCAAAGCATGAATTTCCTGATCCTCTCGGTACCCCTAAGCACTTTGAGCCAGCCTATTTGCTTCTTCATTCTGCCCCATAGGATATGATGCAAGGTGGCTACTTGGAAACTTTTTAGAAGCTCTCGACACTCTTCATAATATCCCTTCAACATATCACTCTTGCATTCATACTGGCCAATCAGTTGGTTAATTATCAGCTCAGAATCCCCAAAAACTTCAACAGCAATGGCCCTTACCTCGACAAGCATTCAGAGCCCTCTAAGCAATGCCTCGTATTCTGCTTGATTGTTAGTAACCAAAGAATCGATAGGGATGGCATACTCAAAGGTCAAACCTCTGGGAGAAATCAAAAGAACACCGGCCCCACCACCTTTGCCACAAGATGAACCATCAAAAAACAAAGTCCATGGTACAATGGTTACCATGTCAGCAGAGGGATCACGGTGTTGGGTAACGAAATCAGCAATAACCTGACCCTTTACTGCTTTTGCCGATTCGTACCTTAAATCAAATTTTGACAGAGCTAAAATCCATTTACCGACTCTCCCATTCAAAATTGGCATCAATAACATGTGTTTTATCACATCGAACTCAGAAATTACCACACATTCGGCATTTAACAGATAATGTCGAAGCTTAGTACATGAATAAAACACACACAAGCAAAGCTTTTCTACAGCCGAATACCTTGTCTCTGGATCTAGCAATTTTCGGCTAAGGTAAGCTATTACCCTTTCCTTTCCTTTGAACTCTTGCATGAGGGCCGACCCTATCGTCAGGTTGTCGGCTGCCACGTACAATTTAAATGGCTTGTCAAGCTACGGAGGTACCAATACGGGTGGTGCCTTCATGTACTCTTTGATCTCATCAAAAGCCCTCTGTTGTACGTCACCCCATACGAACTCTTGATCCTTTTTAAGCTTCAATAGCGGAGAGAAAGGTAACACTCTTTCTGACAAGTTAGAGATGAATCTCCTCACAAAATTAATCTTGCCTAACAATGATTGTAACTCTGTGAGATTGGTTGGAGGTACCACCTTGTCTATTGCTTCCATACTCTTCTTGCCAACTTCGATCCCTCCTTTATGGACTAGAAAACCTAAAAACTCACCAGCCGAGACCCCAAAGGCACATTTATTCGGGTTCATCCTCAAACCATGCTTTCTAGTGCACTCCAAGGTCTTCCTTAAATCGGCCAAATGTCCCTCATGGTTTCTAGATTTAACCACCACATCATCAATGTAGATTTCCACAATCTTGCCGATCAACTCATGAAAAATGTAGTTCATAACTCTTTGATAGGTTGCACCGGCATTCTTCAAACCAAAAGTCATGACAATCCACTCAAACAATCCAACATGACCAGGGCACCTGAAGGCTGTCTTTGAAATATCCTCTATTGCCATGAAGATCTGGTTATAACCGGCATTACCATCCATGAAGCTGATGACCTCGTAACCAGCCGACGCATCGACGAGCAGATCGGCAACTGGCATTGGTAACCATCCATGGGAGTAGCCTTGTTGAGATTTCTAAAATCAATGCAGACCCTCATCTTTCCATTCTTCTTGTATACTGGGACTATGTTTGAAACCCAATCTGCATATCTGCATGGCCGAATGAAGTTCGCTTCCAATAATCTTTCAACTTCCTTCTTCACATCGGCCAACACCTCCTCTTTGTAAATCTTCCGAGGAGGTTGCTTGAAAGGACGGTGTCCCGGCTTGATCGACAATTTATGTTCGACAATGGAACGATCCAGTCCGGGCATCTCTGTATAATCCCAAGCAAAGCAATCTTTAAATTCTTTTAGCAGGTCTATCAATTTCAACCTATGCTCCTGGTCTAAATTTGCACTGATAAACATCGGCCTCGGTCTATCATCATCACCAACGTTTATCTCCTCCAGTTTATCGGCCGACATGAAGCCGCGTCCCAGCTTCCCTTCGTTGTCGCCGATCGTGTCCCCTATTAAAAATTACTCTCAGGGCTAATTACTTGAATCGGCTGTTGGCCCTTGCCGGAGATATTCACAGGGTTCTCTCTCCAAAGTTGTCCCACTAGGCGTGCCAAAAAGTGTGTTGACACAAAATGTGACGTACTGCGTCTCACACACAGCAAGCCGAAAAGCGTGACTTCAATTGGGTGCCCGGATGCTTCGAGAACCGAGAACATGCCAGTCAATTTGACCTGAAACTAACAAGGGATGAAAGCCATTAGATATAAACTGGAACATGCCGGGTAATACCAGACAGTTCCATATGTACGACCTTGAAGCCACTTACAACAATATACAACTATGAAAGCTATCTACCAACAGGTTTTATAGAACATTCAGCTAAAATAAACATGTAATACGCAAATCACTGATTGTCGAACACGTATGCATGACAGATGGACATACGGACGACTCGTAATTGATTATAAGTTAAAGCATGACCAATCTTGGCAATTAACCGAATTGGGGTCCGTGATGAAGGAAACATGTAAGCAAACATGATTAAACTAATCTAAAGCCTGCATCTGCCGCACGACACCCAGCATCATCAAAGCTTAAACATGGATAGCATGCATTTACCCGCAACACGTGATAATCTAGATTCAAACTAGTTCGGCTATTTATAGATATAAGATCTACTCATGGAAGCAACATGGAAGCAATTCATCATAACATAGATAGATCTATATAAACTAACAAGAACCGAACTGTATCAATCTAGATTGGGCAAAAGAGTGATTGCAAATATGTAAAGATTATATAAAACATGCAACACGATAACTTAATGAACCCAATAGATCTTGCCAAATCTACAGGAGCCGGTAACTATCTTGCTTTTGCTAGGCATACAAGCAAATATCCGTCGCACGACATCTACTCATAAGCAAAACACAAGCGAAGACCTCTTGATTATTGAACAAAGATCCGCCGCACGATCATTGATAATAAACAAGACTACTTGCATCAATATCTAAATCCACCGCATGATACTAGACATGATAACAAGGTTGCCAAGACTTACGAAGCTCGACGGATCGGTGATTCCTCTCGAAGAACTCGACGACACGACAAAGGACTCGAAATTGGCACGGGGCCAGTTGTATTGGTTTGGTTGTGAACCTCTTTTTTACAATGGCCAAGGGTTTATATTTATACCCTGGTCATGACACGAATCCTAAAAGGATACGATTACAAGATATTTAATGAAAATAATACGACACTTTTAATCATAGCTTTCCTTCCGGAACCTTCATTCCCTTAATCGTTGCAATGTCGGTTGCTCGATTCGGCTCTTACTCACCGCTTTTGTCGCTTTCCTTAATGGAAGATCATCACTCTTAGAATAGCCGACCGCACGATCACTTTGCCGAATCCTTAGGAATTAACCGACCGCATAGATTTTGCCGAACACTTTTGAATACTTGTTCTTCGGCAGCCTTTTCTCACACTGGCCCTCCTGTCATTCTGAGTACACCAAAATCCAGTGTTAACACATGCCCCCTCAATTGCAGGATAAAAACTGTTTATTCTGAAATTTACCGCTAGCTTCCTTTTCCCCTTTAGGTTTACACTGTTCAACGCCGCAGCTGTCATCCGAGGATTTCACACTCCAGCACTTTCAAATCCGCTTCGAATTATCAATGGCGACTCAGGACAAGATCCTAGAGGTAAATTTCCAACTCATTTTCTCAGACATTCGGCAATCTCTGATTAACTTTCTTGCTTCTCCCCAAACTCATTCGTTCTTCTGATCCCTTTACTTTTCGAAGGAATACAAAAACGATATCCTGATTCCCTATGCTGACAACACCAATTCCTACCTCCTTGGTCCTATGAGCAATCCCGACCCAACTGAGGTTATCGAGAAAGAAACTCTAAGAATCCCTTTCAAATCCGGAATCAGGCCGCCAAACAAATGGCCAAACACCTTCAAGACTTGACCTTTTCCCCCAATCACCGGATGGAGAAATTGGTACCGAAGGATGATGACAAAGAGTAGTGACAACTGGGACAGCCAAGACATCAATCATTGCTTGGAATTATCCTTGTCAGAAATGCCCAGGAACGAGCCCCTGTTGATAGCAGCCTCCCACTTTTGGTCGAATGCCACAAATACCTTCGTATTCGGTCATGACATGATGACTTCCACTTTGGCTGATGTATTCATGATGACTGACCTAAATGTATCCAAGCCAGTACACCTCTGCCGGTATAAGGGCAAAACCACCCAGAGAGCTGTCAGATCTGGGGGTGGATGGTTGGGTATATTCAAACCTATATGGAAGAGACTGGGGCTGTTTCTGATAAGGAGAATAGGGCCTTCATGAATATGTGGTTGTGCAGGTTCATCTTCTGTGGCAAATCCAATGAGCCGACCCTAAACCATATGATAATGGCTAAGGATCTAGCCACAGGTACACTAATCCCTCTGGGCAAATTCCTTTGAGGATCTATTTATCCCATGATGCATCAAATCAGCGTCCAGATGTTCCATGGCAAAGACATCTCCTGTGTGAGCGATCCCTGGTGGTTCATCCAGATGTGGTTGCAACTTTATATGCACCAACTAGTGTCTGTGCCCCTCCACAATCTGAGCTTCCCTTCAGTTAACTATTCCGAAGGCAACTCAGCAACGGTCAAGAGCTGCCAGACTTATGGAGAAGCATCTTCCTCTATTAGCATCGACATGGATATCGGCCATCTCTTTGAAATATTCTTCAAAGGCTTTAACAAGGTACTCTGGCTCCCCTACAGAGAAAATGTTGACCTGATTTTTCCATGCAAATTCAGCTATGAATCCGGTTGCTCTGACAAGGTGTCTACAGAAATTTTCAATTCTTTTATCAAGCCCTGCATCTTGCCAGCTGAATTCCACCATGGGCGAATGGTAAATCCCACTTATGAATTCTACAATCCCAACATGGCATCCAGACAGTTAGGGTGTGGATAGTTGCCCCCAAGACCTTTCTCCTCAACAATTATAAGGTACAGAGAATTGATCACCAATGAAACAGAAGCCAGAAAGGTCTTTGAACTTGGGAAAAACCTGCCTACATACGAACCTTCTCCATTTGGGTTGGTGGACACTGCTCATTCTTTCTTTACTTCCTGGTGGCAAGAGTGGCATGATCACATCTTCAACATACCAGTGCATCCCCTCTGTCATGACCTGTATCCTCAAATTGTTCCTGACAGTGAGGTAATTTCATTGCATTTATATCCCTCTATATTTTTTATTGCTCACTTCAAATCCCAACTATACACACGATTTCAAGCCTACCCCTCCTGTCAAGGCAGTAACATACTACACAGCAGGACCCAATCCAGCACTGGGCTTCAATGCCCCAACCCTGGCGGCCTTCATGAAAACCCCTACATCTCTAGGTGCTGCAATTCTAGGAAGAGAAGGAAAAAGGAAGGCACTTGGAGACATTCATGTAGCCAGAAAAGTAAGGTCCAAGAAAGTCCATATATCTTTTAAGGTACGAACCTCTTTTCAGCTATAATCTTCAACCATCCCTAAATTTGGCTTCTTTCACATCAACCATTCTCTGCCGTAGCCACGTGTTGGAACTCCTAGGTCAAGCAATCCTTCTGCAGTAGACATCCCTCCTCAAGCTCCTATTGAGGGTGCAGACACTCATGAGGTTGTGGACACAGATGCTTGCGAAGCCGAAAGTACAGATGTTCATGACACCTCCACACACACTGGTAGTGTTCGTCTAATTATCCTTTTCCCTTTTATGGAGTTTTATCTTCTGCTCTCATATTTTATCACCTGTATTGTTGGAAACAGATAGAATTCCAGGGGACTCAACAGGAGAACACTCCTCTAGTCGAGCTCCAGGGTCAGCATCTTCGGGCACCCAATTAGATCTCTAGCTAGATCAAGACACAGTCCACCCTGATGTTCAACCAACACAGTAGGTAGCATGCCATCTTAAAGCACCCTCTCAACACATTCTACTCAATCGGCTAATTTTGAGAAATTCCTCTTCCTTCCTCCAGCATACCGCTAAGCCGACCACTAGCTTTTCTTTCACCGTTGATGATTTCATTAACGAAAAAGGAGAAGAAGCTACCTCTCAGCAGACTTTCTCTGAGGAAAACCAAGCCCGGGTGCGGGATATAGCTCACCTGCTGAACAAAGATATCAATATTTTACTACAAGACTCAGATCAGATAAAGGATATCCTTGAACTCATTAATCAAGATCTTCCAACTGCCCTTAAGGCCTCCCTGGAATCCGCAGCCAGACTTGATGACTACATTGGTATGGTGAAGAGAGCAAAGAAGAATATAGCTTCCAGGACTACCATACAGGATAGCAAACTTTTGAAGAAACAAGAAGCCAAAGCTTTGCACTCCAACCTTCAAGCTGCCAAAGATTCAATGGCGACCCTAGAATCTGAGCTAAAAGTTATGAAGGACGAAAGAGCCAGATTGGAAGCTGAATTATCTTCACTGAATGCCAAAATCCAATCTCATGAAGACAAGATGACGGATCTGCCAAGCTCCATAGAAGCAATTTCATCACAAATGTCAGTCGCCTTGAAAGAAAACCAACAACTCAAAGCAAGGCTATCCAACATTCAAAGCTCTGACGATGAAGATCTACGAACACATGGTGGATAAGTACCCATGTATGTTCAGCTTTGATGATGAGTGATTGATCAACACGTGAGTGTTTCAGTTTGAGTGGCTTACCCTAACCTCTGCGAAAGCAGAAACATGTTCTTGTCTATTGGCTTGTGGTGTGCAGGTGCTATGCCTAGTGACAGTGGTCAATGGCGTGGAGAAGGTCGAGTAGAGGCTTGCCGTACCGATGGACTGAGAGCGGTGAAGGGTGGAAGCCGAAGGGTGGAAGCCGGGCTCAGACTGAGGGACCATGGGCGCCGGCGGACTAGCTGTGGTGGCTAGTACCTGGCACCGGCGAGTGCGAGAAGACATGGAGGTAGACCGAGTCGACTGAGTCAAGACGGTGGATGCGCGAGTCGAGCGGAGGCTCAGGGGACTCGGAGTCCGATCGGGCGAAGACAAGGTGTCTCTCGTCGAGTGGTTTGGTGGTTTGGGCCTCAAAACCATCCGCGTCGGTTTCCGAGTTTGGGTCGCAAAAGTCGGGGTTCGGTAGTTGAGCCCAAAGCTACCGGTGACGGGTTTCCTGGGTTTGGGCCTCAAAACCTAGGCAGAGCTTCCGAGGAAGCGGGGATGGCACGTTGCGGAATCCTGGAGGTTGCGTCGAGGCGACAGCAACTCCCGGCAGGAAGCGGGGCCGTCCATTCAAAATGCGGGAGATATTTTCCAAAGCTTGGACTGCAATGCTTAGGCTAGGTAGTTCACTCAATGTATCTAGAGGTCTTTGGGAAATAGCCAAAGCCCGATAAGTAGGGGGTGAAGGGGTATCCCTCATCCTATCTCTTGAACCCTAATCACTTGCCCCCACTCTCTCTCTCTCTCTCTAGTTCATGAGATCCCTAGGTTGCTTCCACCAACCTTTGTAAGAACTTGAGTTTGTCATGAGGAATTGGAGGCCGTAACCTCCGTAAGCCATGGTGGCTTCGATTTTGTGATTGTGTCCCCGTTTTGCTTGTATTCTTCGTGTTTTGCTTTTGCTCTCTCTTTTTCCCGAGATGATTTCTCTTTGTTGAGAGTAGCTTTACAAAATTGACTCGAACCAAGTTGTTAGCAATTGTGAGGAGCTTCTTTGCACTGAAGGACTTCCTCTCAAACCTCACGAGTGCATAGATCGGGTGATTTCTTTGTGGCGTTCTTCGTTTTGCTCTCTTTTCCCCCAAATCCGAGTGTTCCCGTTTATCCTCTCCAAATTGAGCGATGATTTCTTCGGGATAGCTCCCCAACTGCACTAGGATCATGCCTACAAACTTTTGGTTGCAGCTGGTGATCATTTGGTTGAGTTTTGGGAAGATTTGGCGGACAGAAGTTCGTTTTCGCGGGGAACAGTTTTCTGTCTGTGGGCGTCGGACCACCCTGCCTGTGAGCACCGGACCATTGCAAGTAGTCCGGTGGCTCTGCTGAGGGTTTCACTCACGCGTCGGACCAGGCCCGTTAGTCTGACGGTGAGCATCGGACGAGGTGTCCGGAGGTAGGGTGCTTGCTGTGGTTTTTGCTCTGTGGCGACTGTGTGCACCGGACCACTTCCTATAGTCCGACGGTGAGCGTCGGACTAGGTGTCCGGAGCCTAGGCACTTACTGCATGTGTTTGGGGTGAGCTCCGGACTTTCCAAAGTGGGCGTCGGACTAGTCTGGTGGTGCTTCGTTGTGCACCGGACCAAAGGCACCGGACCACTTCCATTGGTCCGGTCGTCTTGACAGGGTAGTCCGACGGTTGTTGTTTTCGCTCGTTTTACCTAGGTTCTTGCCTCTTTCCCTTAGGGTTTGAGAACCTGTGTTTTGGGGTTTCCGGTGATTGTCCTCCACTGCCGGTGAGCTCTCTTTTCTCCATTTTCATCTGAATCCTGCTCGCGTTGCTCGGGGGAGGTTGAGCACCCAGCAACTGGGTTTGGTTTTTGGGAAGAGTGGCCCAAACATTTTGAGAGAAATTTGAGGCTCCCATTCACCCCCCTCTGGTCGCCGTTCTCGGTCCTTCCATTGGTATCAAAGTCGGTTAAGGATCAATCCACCTTACACGGTTCTTGATCCGCGAAGGCGACATGGAGCGAGGTGCTGGTAAACCTCCCTACTTCGATGGAACCAACTTTGCCTATTGGAAGGTGTGCATGTCGGCTTACCTCCAAGGGATTGACACAAAGTTTTGGGAGATTTGTGAGAATGAGAACTACGTGGTTCTTGAGGCTCGGATCACCGATGCCCAGATTACACAGCATGCGTCAAACGCAAGAGCCAGTAACATTCTCTTCTCTTGTCTGTCTTGTTGACATCGTGTTTTGTACGTGTCAATATGAGCCGGATGCACTGATCGGTGGAAGGTTGGCTGTTGCTCCTTATTGGCATCATGATACTGCTATCAGGTTGCCGATAGAAGCAGAAGATTGAAGAAGCATCGAAGATGAAAAGAAGGATATTTGCCGATCGGAAAGTGTTGCCGATGGAAATAGGAAAACATTGCCGATCAGAAATGTTGCCGATGGATGCAGAAAGATATGGCTGACGTCAATAGAAAGCTGCCGATGATAATAAAAGAAGGTTGCGGATTGAGGGGATCTGCCGATGGAAGGTTTCATCGTAAGGAAGACGGATAAGGAAACTAGTGGTTTTTATGCTAGCATTATTATTGTAGTTTGAGTCCGACTCTTGCACGAGTCGTTTATTTCCTTAAAAATAGGAGTTTTTTTTAGGTATGAGTTGTGTCTGTTTACAACTCCTTTTACCGGAGTATAAATATGTACCCAGGGGCGGTGTAAATCAATATATCCAATACAATCAAACAAATCTATTATTTTTGTCTTAGTTTTCAGCATCTACTTTTTTCGCATTAGTTATAATCTACCTACGAGTTCTTACGATCTCGACGGGCTGCATCTACAAGATCTCCGTCTACCTCGCGAGTTCCGCTTTTTGAGCATTCTGAGCCTTGACGTCCGAGTGTATCACTGTCGTCTCGTTCATTGTTGTTCTAGTTATCGTCCTTGTTGATTAATTGGTCAAATCAACTGGCACACCTTTGGATATCGAGTTCGGGTATAAGCCCGAGGTGTTCACAGATCCGACGCTTTTTGTGTCAACACCTCTTTTGGCACACCCGGTGGGACCCTAGATACATCTCTTGATCACGATCATGGGTGATTCTACTGACATCAATCCAAGGAACGTCATCGAAGTCTCCGAAGCGGATCTGAAAGATGATCAGAAGAAGGCTATGGAGGACTACAAGAAGCTATATCTGAAGTCCTTCAGCCTAAGCAGGAGCGGCGAAGCCATCCAAAAGCACGACATGCCGTTGCCACGGCAGGTTACTTTCGACGCCAATCCTAGTAAATTACAAGAGATGGTTAATTCTGCATTAAATCAAACGTTGATTAACCACTCTGTGGTGCTGTCCAATACTGTATACAATGCCGTTATGCAATCTTTCAAAGAAGCACAGACACCCCATTACGTTGGTCCGGCATATCATCAACCTAGATCGGCATCTACTGTGACTCCATCGGCGGTCCTAGCGGCACCTTCCCAACCTGCGAAGCCGTCTGCCGGTAAAATTACTCCACCCAGATCAAGCCCTACAAGCGTCGTTCGGCTGAATACAGATCCGATAGCATCGGAGATGTCAGGACCCGTAACTCGGAGTCAACCAATTCCTGCTAGCTGGTGGGGATGCGGCATGTCTCCAGATTCGTCTGCCAATGCTAAGTTGATCCGAGGTGATAATGCGGCGGGGAAGGCCCTTGTGGAATCGGCAATATCAGCACAGTCGATGAATCCAGTGGCACGTTATGCTACATCTTCGCCAAATATGCAGCTGCCACCAAGGAATCTCCAGACGGTGGTGCCCGAAGTGCCTTACAGGCAACCATCGGCAAGTTCTTTGCCGATGCAACAAGATTTGGCAATGGTAAACCACCCTACGATGATGCCAAATCCTTACGTTGGGGCACTAGTACACCAAGGAGGCCAATTTGATTGTTCTGGGGTGCAGGAGCAGCAAGCGCAGGGTAACCATCAATTATCGGCAAATTATATGCCGATAACTTATAATCCCGTATGGACTAGTCCAATTCAACAGCAGGCGGTTCAACCTGGATACCACATAGTGGGAGTACAACAGTACCATTATCCGACGAGCACTGAGAATGAAACATCGGTGCATCGACCGATGAATGTCATGCCACAGTATGGTGCCGCACCTGATTCCTCTTCCGAATCGAAACAAGGTGCCAGATTTCACGAAGTTTTCCGGCCAAAATGACACGTCAACAATGGAGCACATTAACCGCTTCATTATTCAATGTGGAGAGGCAGCTAACAAAGATGAGCTGAGGGTAAGATTGTTTTCATCGTCTTTATCTGGATCGGCGTTTACATGGTTCATCTCGCTTCCTCCAAATTCTGTGATTACTTGGGCTGATCTGGAGAAACAGTTTCATAAGTACTTCTTCTCTGGCATTCATGAGAAGAGGATTACCGATTTGGTCAAGCTAAAACAGCGCAATGACAAATCGGTAGAAAGCTTCGTCCAAAGGCTTCGGGACGTAAAGAATAAATGTTACAGCTTAGTACTGGATGATCGACAATTGGCGGATTTGGCTTTCCAAGGATTACTGCCACACATCAAGGATAAATATGCATCTCAAGAATTCGAAAGCCTCAACCATCTCGTGCAGAGAGTTGCCGATCAAGAAGTTAAAGCCTTCGAACCTAGAAAGACTTGTAACAAGAAGGTGTCTTTCACTGAACAAGAAGAAGATTCTGAATCAGATGAAGGGACGGATATCGGCGTTGCTGAATGGGTAAAAGATAAGAGGCCGATATCCTGTCCGTTTGGTCAGAAGGAAACTGAAAGGTTCACCTTTGATACAACTAAGGCCGATAGGATATTTGATCTGTTGCTTCAAGAAGGGCGGATTAAGCTGGCGCCTAATCAAGTGATTCCATCGGCTGAAGAGCTTAGAAGGATGAGGTACTGTAAGTGGCATGATGCAACCTCACACACTACCAATGATTGCAAAGTCTTTAGGCAACAATTGCAGTCAGAAATCGGGGCTGGGTGAATTAAATTTGAAAATTCTAAAGCCCAGAAACCGATGAAGATCGACCAACACCCGTTTCCTAGCAATATGGTGGAAGCTAGTGAGAAGGTTAAGGTACTGACATCGGAAGCCGCCAAGAGGAATGCATCGGTAGATCCTAAACATCAAATAGTTGTGCATGATGTGAAGGGAAAAAGGTATGCCGATGATAAGAGAAGCAAGAGAGTTTCTGGCGAAGGTAACAGCGTCAGGAGATCTCGTGGACATGGCGTTGTAATCACGCATAGACAACCGCAACAGGAGTATCGACGCTCTCAAGAGGAGCAATATCGGCAGCAGGAAGAAGAAAGGAACCGGGAGTGGCGTAAGCATAAAGATCATTGGAATTGTCCTTTCTTCGTTCATTCTTGGGAAGAAGGCATCAAGCTACCCACTGCCGATACTTGCCCCGAGTGCAACAGGTACTATCTCTCCGATCGGTCGGGAAAGAGATCATGTTCGGATGATCGGGAAGCAAGCTAGGCCGATCAAAAAGGAGTCGGTGCATGATCGGCTTGGGGGCAAACTCAGCGTACATGATAGGATCGGCAAGCGTGTTCGTCAAGAGAAGCTTGGAGAAATGGATGATGCAAGGGTGCCCGATGAAGAGATATTGTCTAGAGATCCAAACATAAGGAGTAATGCAAGTCGACACGGTGAGAGACAGTACCAGTCTGTTTGGAAGATTAAGCTTCCTCAATGGTGTCCCAAAGGCCTGACGAAGACTCAGAGAAGGAAGATTCAGCGTGAGCGCCAGAATGATCTATATTATGGTGAAAACCCTTCGAGGGGAGAATCTCTAGTTTGGGAGTAAAGGCCAAAACACCAGAAGAGGAGTCCATCGGCAGAAGTCAACATGGTTGTTATGTTGCCGATGGAATTTATGGCACCTGCGTCGGCAATGCATCATATAATCAAGCCTTGGCCGTTTGGAGGATGGGCCATTAATCTCATCGGTAAAATTTACCCACCATCGAGCAAGGGGCGTAAATTTATACTTGTTGCTACTGATTATTTCACGAAGTGGGTTGAAGTCATTCCTTTGAAGAATGTGACATCGGCTAACATGATAGATTTCGTGAAGAATCATATTGTTTACTAATTCGGAATTTCTCAGACTATTACAACTGATCAAGGGACCATGTTCACGTCGGGGGATTTGATGAATTTGCTATCGGTATAGGGTTCAAAGTGTTGAAATTCTTCTCCTTATTATGCTCAAGCTAATGGTCAGGCTGAAGCAACTAATAAGGAATAATTAAGCTTATCAGACACAAGATTGAAGAGAGCCCTAGGAGGTGGCATATAGTATTGAATGAAGCTTTGTGGTCATATCGGATGGCATGTCATGTTGCTACTAAAGTTTCGCCATATCAGTTGGTGTACGGACACAATATTGTCCTACCTTGGGAAATTAAAATTGGTTCTAGACGATTGTTTTCCCAAGACCAATTAGCGGTTGATAAGTATGATATCCTTATGAAGGATGAGTTAGAAGATTTGGCGGGTCATCGACTAAGGTCTATAATTAGTATCGAAGAGAATAAGAAAAGGGTTGCCAGATGGTATAATAAAAAAGGTGAAAGTAAAAGAATTTGCCGATGGTGATTTGGTGTGGAAGTTGATTTTACCGATTGGGACTAAGAGTCCGAAGTTTGGAAAATTCTCCTAATTGGGAAGGTCCTTTTCGGATAAATCAGTCTGTTCCTAGAAACGCTTATATCTTGAAAACCCTCGAAGGAGTTGCATTTTCCAGAGCAATCAATGGTAAATATTTAAAACAAATATTATCCTAGTATCTGGATAGATGCATAGTGTAATACAGATATAAATACCGATGATAGGGTCATTGTACAAAACATCGGTAGAAAAAGTATTAACGTTATATTACGAGGGGATCAGTCATCAGGTTCACATGCAATAAATTACAACAGGGATTGTATGGATGAAATCTCAAGAAGGTGAACTTGGTCAATTTCCTCTATCTCCCTGGCGTCGTCATCGGCAGTGGCCTCGATCGGTTTGATTTTCCTCCGTAAGAGGAGAGCTTCACGGGCATCGGCATTCCTTTCTTGTTCCAGGGCTTTAGCAATGGCAGAGAGTTGGATTTTCTTCTGGTTGGCCGAGTTTAAAGCTTCATCTACTTTTTTCAACTCGGCTAGCAGTTCTTCTTTCTGTGCCGATAGACAAACAATCTCTTGTTCAAGTTCGGTACTAGAGGCTTCTAGACGACCGATGTCCTTGTGCTTTTCGTCTGCAGTTTGCTTGAACTTGAGTATTTCTTCTTCAAGTTTTGCTTGAGCAGTTCTGTCGGCAATGCGGCGTGAAGTTCTTTGATATTGGAGTTGTCGGCTCTCAAGATACGCTGCTTGGAAGAGTGTTTCTTCGATATCGGCAGGGAGTTGGCCCTGAATCTCTTTGAAGGCTATCCTTACTGCGTTGGAGTCTTGGACCAGTTGGGACGTGTTTTGCTGTAGTAAGAGTAGTATTGCTTCAAGTTTAGACTTTACTTCTGCCGATACGATGTCTGAGGCTGGAGCAGAACTTTCTTCCTCTTCATCATCATCTGGAATATTGATGGAAAAGGAGAATAGACTGTTGGGAGAGTCTTGGGCCTGAAAAGAAAGGGGATTAAAGTTTGTCAGTTAAGAATTTGTATCATGAAAAATTTATAATGAACAGTTGGTATACCTGCTTTAGAGCAGTTTCTCGCCTTGGGCTTGATAAAGTGGTTGTCCTAGTTTCGTCTGGAAGATCGGCAATAGTTGCCAATGAACTCGCCTCGGTAGGATGAAAAATTGGCGCTGATGCTGGTGCCGATGCCGATGTTGTTTATGTTGTTGCAGCTAGCCCTTGCGGTGATAGTGCTATCCCTTGGTCAGGAATCTCAGACTCTAATTGCTCAGGGATGGGCACCGATGCTGGCTCCGGTGCTGGTGTATCGGTAGGAGCTTGGGAGATGCAATCGGTGATATGACTGGGGTTAATGACCTTGGGCGTTTTTGTCGAGGAGCGGCACTTGATGAGCCTTGGCACTTCGATCTTTGCACTTGGGGGGCATCGGTAGATGGAGTTGGAGAAGCTTGTACATTCAGAACGGCTGCCGATGAACTCGTTGGTTACAAAAGAGAGAGTATTGTGCAAATAAAAATTAAGTCAACATCACCGATGAGAGTTTGTAATCGGCATAAGTAAAATAAAGATTGTTACCTCGAAAGCTTGCGCCAGGACAGCGGCAACGACCGATGGAGTAGCAGCAACCCCAGTCTGTTTGGACTTGGGTTTGAGGGTGACTTTGGGTGCCTTTCCATACATAAGGGTAGCCAATGAAGGAGCCCTACTGCTGATCACCGATATGGGACTCATCGGTCGTAAATTGAAGGTCTTGCCACTATTGCTTTTGCTTGGAATTGGGTCATCGGTCTGTTAATAGAAAATCAGTTACCAATGCATTTGAAAAGAAATAACGAGAAGAAAAATGGTATCAGAAGTAAACTTACTGCGTCGTCTGGAACAACGTAATTGACATCAATCAAGTGCCGATAGTAATGTGATGATGTAGCAAACAATTGATTTTTCCACTCTTTCCACCAGGGTTTGTATGACTCAGTAATAAAGGATGTTGGCGCCCAAAAGGATAAATCAAGGTTGGTTGTATCGGCCTGAGGGAAAGGTTGACGATCTTGTTCCAGTCCATGGCGCTAGAGATAACTTCTCTTGGTTTTATTACATCGGCATTGCTGAATTTGATCGGCAGTTGACCAAATGCTAACTGTCTTGCTGCTACCGATGGATAGTAAAATTCATAGGATGGACGGGTATTCTTCCCAGTCCCGAAGATATTAACCGGAATGGCCCGAGGAATAAGGGTGGCCTTCATGATTCTTTCGTTCTCTGGTATGTTTCCATCAGTGAGATTGAAGGAGTGGAAATCGGTTGTCCTCATCAACATAGGGCCACCAGAGCCGTTCCACAGCAGGGATTCCACAGTAAAGTCTCTAGAAAAACATACCAAGTTGGCCTTCATTAGCATCGGTTCCCGGTAGCACTATTATGGCTTCCCCGAAATTGAGAGGGAACGGGTTGCCGATTCATCATCGGCAAGTACATACTTTTCAGTCAGATCTCTTGGGAATTGTTGGCTAAACAAGTTGAATTGAAGACACTTGTGCATATGGGCATTTAGCCACATGTTGATAAACCACCAAGGGCCCCCGAGGTTACCGATGGGTTCACCTAGCAGCAATTTTCCGGATACCTGGTGCAGGAGATGGTAAACTGAGCCGAGGAGATATCGGCCGAGAGGAAGACCTCCATTGGCTAGAAGCTCTGCTGCGGAAAGATACATATTGGTAGGTCCGACAGTCCTACTATAGAAGATGAACTTTTCCAACCACATATTCAGGAAGGTGGCATGCTCCCTTTGGCCTACCGATCCGGTCTTTTGGTATTCTTGAACATATCCAGTCCAACCACCGATGTTGCGAGTAGTTACCCGATGTTCGGGTTTCCTCTGGAAAGGAGAGGCACTATCGGCAGAGGAGACATCAAGGCCGGTAAGCATGTGCACATCAGCAAGTGTGGGAGTGGCTGGTCCATGCCTGAATAGAAATGCGTTCATTGTATCGGACCAGAAATAGGAAGCAACAATCATCATGTTTTCATTCTTGGCCATATCGGCAAGAGACAATCTAATGCATTGATCTATATTACGTTCTGACCAATAGACTTGCTGTGATCTGGCCAGTCTGAGGTACCAGTTTTTCCATCCTTTGGTGGGTTTGGGCCAAGAACGGAAGGTGTCTGTCCATAACCCTAGATCAAAATATTCGGCTCTAAAAGGGACGCGGTTGGTTTCCGCATTGATGATTTCTGTTGGATCGGTATTCCCCATCGGACCCAAACAACAAAAGTGTGCTTGATCAACAGGAATCACTATTTTGTCTCGCATTTCCTAGATTCAGAGAGTGAAGAAAGGAGGAAAGGAATTGTGAAAAAGTGAAAAAGAATGAAATTGCAGAGTGCGGAGTAGGGAGAGAAGAAATTACCGGTGGGATGTTGCAGTTGATTGCCATTGGAGAAAATTCTTGCAGAAGTTGTGCCGTTTGCTGGAAAAAGAACCGTTGTTGATGATGTTGGAGTGATCTTCAGAAGCGCCGGTGAGATGGAGGTGAAGGTATGAGCTTAGGGTAAAAGGAGAAATGACCGGCGACGGTCTTTATAAGCCCGAAACATCAGGGGTGTTTTTGAATTTTTCCTTCTCGGTCGAACAGGGATGTAGTAATGAAATTATACGACAGTCTGGGAATTATAACCGTTGGCGCTATAGTTGCAGGAGATATTGGTAAATTGCGATGCTTGTGCGTAGTAATCGAGGTGATGATAGAGATATTTCGAAAAGGAAGATTGCGATAGAGGAAATTCCGGCGCATGATATATTTCATACTCCGAAATTGGGGGGCATGTGTTGACACCGTTTTTTGTACGTGTCAATATGAGCCGGATGCACTAATCGGTGGAAGGTTGGTTGCTGTTCCTTATCGGTATCATGAAACCGCTATCAGGTTGCCGATAGAAGCAGAAGATTGAAGAAGCATCGAAGATGAAAAGAAGGATATTTGCCGATCGGAAAGTGTTGCCGATGGAAATAGGAAAACATTGCCGATCAGAAATGTTGCCGATGGATGCAGAAAGATATGGCTGACGTCAGTAGAAAGCTGCCGATGACAATAAAAGAAGGTTGCGGATTGAGGGGATCTGCCGATGGAAGGTTTCATCATAAAGAAGACGGATAAGGAAACTAGTGGTTTTTATGCTAGCATTATTATTGTAGTTTGAGTCCGACTCTTGCACGAGTCGTTTATTTCCTTAAAAATAGGAGTTTTTTTAGGTATGAGTCGTGTCTGTTTACAACTTCTTTTACCGGAGTATAAATATGTACCCAGGGGCGGTGTAAATCAATATATCCAATACAATCAAACAAATCTATTATTTTCGTCTTTCTTTTCAGCATCTACTTTTTTCGCATTAGTTATAATCTACCTACGAGTTCTTACGATCTCGACGGGCTGCATCTACAAGATCTCTGTCTACCTCGCGAGTTCCGCTTTTTGAGCATTCTGAGCCTTGACGTCCGGGCGTATCGCTGTCGTCTCGTTCATTGTTGTTCTAGTTATCGTCCTTGTTGATTAATTGGTCAAATCAACTGGCACACCTTTGGATATCGAGTTCGGGTATAAGCCCGAGGTGTTCGTAGATCCGACGCTTTTTGTGTCAACATGTCTCTTCTAGAGTTTGAGCGGGTTTCGAGTCTCACTACGGCACGGGAGATCTGGCAAACACTCTTGAGATATCATGAGGGCAACCCTCAGATCAAGTCCAGACTTTTCGACACGTACTGTAGAGAGTACGAGAACTTTGCTCAGTTTGCCGGCGAATCTGTTGACGGGATGTTCACTCGCTTCCAATCTATCATCAACAAGATGCATGCTAATCGAGCCAACTTGCCTTATGATGATCATGAGATGGCTATCAAGCTTTTGCATGCTCTTGATTGGAAGGTGTGGGAGATGAAGGTGGCTGCCATTCAGGAGTCACCGGGCTATGATGCCCTGACCGTGGACGAGTTGTTCAACAAGCTCTAGTCCTCGGAGATTGACTACCATACCCGGGCCAAGCTTGAGAACCCGTCGAAACCCTCTATGGCGTTGGTTTCTGGCCCCGGCGGTACGTCTTCTTCCTCCTCTGACCCTTCACACTCTTTGTTCGCTTTGTCTTTGATTTCTGTGATATAGGACCATGCGGAGGCTCTTGGAGATGATGAGCTGGCTTTGGTCATCACCAAGTTCTCACGGTTTCACAACAACCGTTTGAACCGTCGGTGTAGTGGCTCAGCCAAGGGGTGCTACCATTGCGGTGATGAGGATCACTTCATCGCAAACTGCCCCAAGAAAGCTGTGGGCGACTTCACCAAGCGCAAGGACAAGCGTGAGCACCACTTCGAGGACAAGCACAAGCCCAAGGGTGGCTACCAACAAAGGTCCTCCAAGAAGGTGATCGACAAGGTGAAGACCAAGCACCGAGCCTTCCTCGCCTCCCTCAGAGACATCGATGCCTCCTCCGATGGAGGTGCTTCTTCGAGCGATGATGAGTCCAAGGGACAGGTTGAGGACAAGCTCAACGACCTATGCTTCTATGCCGACGCCAAGCACGGTGGTTTTTGCACCATGGCGAATGAAGAAGGCAAGGTTGGGAAGCGCAAGGATGGCCCCGACTATGACTACGACTCTGACACACCCGAGGTACCACCCACCATCGCATCCCTCTCTCTCGTGATTGAGTCTTTGAATGACATCTTGATGAGTCAGGATGCTTTTCTCAAGCGTGTCGCGTTCGAGAGGAACGATTTCAAGGCTAAGTATCTTAGCACACTGCATGAGCTAGAGTTTGCTAAGGCGTCAGTGGTGGTTACCGAGGAGGTAGAGTGTGATGCTTGTGCCATCCACATGTCTAGTCTTGTCACTCTCCAGGACAAGTATGGCACTCTACTTGAGGAGGTCAGTGAGTTGAAGGCTAGGCCTAGCTTACTTGGTGCGTGCAAGTCTTGCTTAGGCTTGCGTTCTGAGCTGACACAAAGAGATGCTAGGATTGCTGTGCTAGAGAAGGTCAGCTCAGATAGCACTAGAGAGTTGGAATGCTTTGAGGCTTTGGAGCTTGAGATCGCGTCGTGCAGACACGACAAGATGCATACCGAGGAAGAAAACACATACCTTCGGTCCATCTTGAGCTGGGTGTCTTGCCGAGAGCCGCAGTTGGGGATGATGCTCAGCCAATGCAAAAGGGCTGGCAGCATGGGAGTAGGCTTTGCTATAGGTGGGAAGGACGATAGCATGTTTGGTAAGATCGGTGAGTGCAGTGGTTTGAGCGAGAATAAAAACCCACCACAACTCCCAATCTTACCAAGATCACTCCACCTAAGCCTACCAACCCCTCTGAGTTTCCTATGAGAGACGGTGTGTTTGAAGAGCCACCCAAAACCACTCCACAGAAGCAAGTGTGGATTGCAAAACCGAACCATCTTCGCAACCCACTTGACACACTGCCAGACATCTCTAGTGATCCCCTTCCTAAGAAAGCTAGAGCCACCCAACCCAACAAGAGAGTGCCTGCCAAGAGTGCAGTGAGGTACCATTGTGAGTATTGTGAACGAGAGGGGCATTTGGCTAAGTTTTGCTATAGGAGGAAGAGAGATGATCGGAGGTAGTTTGAGTTGAACAACCGGGACATGTACCACCCACCAGTTGGGGCACATGGACCGGAAGTTCGGAGGCGCACTACTAGGCCTAGAGGTACAATGCCTCAAGGTGCTAGGCCTCAGGAGGCGAGACCACACGATGGTCGTGCCCGGCGGGGTACCGGTCGTGACCCATAAGACTACGGGCCTCGTGGCGGTGGCTTTACTCCACCCTTCTTTAGCGGACCATGTTTTCCCTATCGTGGTGATCGCTATCCCTCCGTGGGGCAGGAGATGTTTGGCTTTTCTCCTAACCCATTCTTTGGGCAAGTGGGACAACACTGGTATCCTTCACAGTTTACTAATCCCAGTGTTGGTCCGTTTGCTCACCCTATGTCTTTTTATTGATGTAGGAAGGAGGACTGGAGGAGACTTGGCTTGTGGATTCCGGATGCTCACGTCATATGACTGGAAGTGCCAAGTGGTTCTCCAGCCTCGACTTTGTGCACCACACCGAGTACATTACATTCGGGGACAAGAGTAAAGGTAAGGTTGTCTCCCGGGGGTCCATCGGAGTCAATTCGTCTTTTGTCCTCAAGGATGTTGCTTTGGTTGCGAATTTGCATTTTAACCTTCTCTCCGTTTCGCAACTCCTTGAAGACGGTTTTGAAGTGAGTTTTAAGCCAAACTTGTCTCGGATTTTGGACTCTCGTGGTGAGCTTGTTTGCCGGATTTTACCCTTCGGGAAGGTTTGTCGTGCGGATTTTTCTATCTCTTCTGGACCTTCTCGTTGTCTTCTTGTCGGATCTTCCTCCGAGCTTTGGAAGTGGCATAGGAGATTGGGACATCTGAGTTTTGACTTACTTGCAAGGCTTAGCTCAATGGACCTTATCCAAGGATTGCCAAAGCTGAAGTTCAAGAAGGATTTGGTTTGCCATCCTTGCAGGCATGGCAAGATGGTTGCTGCTTCCCATCCTCCTGTGACTGAGATCATGACCACTCGACCGGTGAGCTCTTACACATGGACACAGTTGGTCCAGCTCGGGTCAGGTCGGAAGGACGGAAGTGGTATGTTGTTGTAGTCGTTGATGAATACTCGAGGTACTCTTGGGTGTTCTTTTTGGAGAGTAAGGATGACGCTTTTCCACTTGTTCGAGATCTGATTTTGAGATTGCAGAATGAGCTACCTAAGAATGACATGATAGCTATCCGCAGTGACAATGGCACAGAATTCAAGAATGCTCAATTTGCAACTCTTTGCTCTTCTTTGGGTCTCGATCACCAGTTTTCCTCACCTCACACTCCCCAGCAGAATGGTGTTGTTGAGCGCAAGAATCGGACTCTTGTTGAGATGGCCAGGACGATGCTCGATGAGCATAGGACGCCTAGGCGGTATTGGGCCGAAGCACTCAGTTCTGCTTGCTATGTTTCCAATCGCATTTTCCTCTAAGCTTTCAAGAAAAAGACTTCTTATGAGTTGCATTTTGGGAGACCACCCAAGGTAAGTAACCTACGGGTGTTTGGGTGCAGGTGCTTCATCCTCAAAAAGGGCGGTAAGTTGGATAAATTTGAATCACGGTCTTCTGACGGTATCTTTCTTGGTTATTCTACTCACTCTCGTGCTTATCGTGCACTTAACCTTGAGACTAACCGAGTGATGGATACTTGTGAGATTACCTTCGATGAAACTATGCCCTATATTTCCACTGCTTTTGAGCTTGCAGGTGATGATGAGGTGAACACTAGCATCTTTGTGGAGGAGGAGCAGGATGATGCCGATTGGGGTGATCCCGAGCAAACTCCACTGGCTACCCCCGTCGACCCTGCGACGTCCACTTCGGCTCACGGTCCTGACCCGACTACTTCCTCTACATGGGGGTCATTCGAGCAGCCTCCTCAGTCGGTGCCTGTTGCACATGAGGGAGCTCCAGCTGCTGTTGAGGGGAGGCCACTTCGTCCAGGCAGGCTCCCCATCACATCCAGTGGCAGCACCCGTCGGGGAACATCATCGACGACATTGACCGTCGAGTCACGCGGTCCAGGTCCTATATCTCTTACTTTGCTCATTCGACTTTTGTCGCTTGTTTTGAGCCCCGAGATGTTGGACACGCTTTGATGGATCCGGATTGGGTTAATGCCATGCATGAGGAGTTAGAAAACTTTGAGCGAAACCGCGTTTGGGTCTTAGTTCCTCCACCACCTAGTTGCCACCCCATAGGTACCAAATGGGTTTTCAAAAATAAACAAAGTGAAGATGGGGTGGTAGTGCGCAACAAGGCTAGGTTGGTAGCTCAAGGCTTTTGCCAAAAGGAGGGAATAGACTATGAGGAAACCTTTGTTCCCGTGCTCGTTTAGAAGCCATTAGAATCCTTCTAGCTTTTGCGGCTTCTAAGGGTTTTAAACTTTTTCAAATGGACGTTAAAAGTGCTTTCTTAAACGGCTACATAGAGGAGGAAGTTTATGTTAAACAACCTCCCGGTTTCGAAAATCCCAAGTTTCCAAACCATGTTTTTAAACTTCACAAAGCTTTGTATGGTTTGAAACAACAACCTAGAGCATGGTATGATAGGCTAAAAACCTTTTTGCTTGCTAAGGGCTTTAAAATGGGATCGGTAGATAAGACGTTGTTTCTCCTCAAGCAAGACAAAGACACTCTCCTTGTCCAAATATACATGGATGATATCATCTTTGGTGGTTCTTCTCATGCTCTTGTTGCCAAGTTTGCAGATCTTATGAGTAGGGAATTTGAGATGAGCATGATGGGAGAGTTGACTTTCTTTCTTAGGTTGCAAATCAAGCAAACCCGGAAGGGAAGTTTGTGCACCAAGGCAAGTACACGAAGGATATCTTGAAGAAGTTTGACATGGGCGAGGCAAAACCCCTCTCGATGCCTATGTCAACCACTACTGCCTTGGATGCGGACAAGGAAGGAGAGGCGGTGGACCAGACCGAGTACCGAAGCATGATTGGGTTACTTCTGTACCTGACGGCGACCCGGTCGGACATTCAGTTCGTCGTCTGCCTGTGTGCTCGCTTTCAGGCGTCCCCACAGACTTCGCACAAGCAGGCGGTGAAACGCATCATGAGGTAGTTGCGCTTCACTCCCGAATTTGGTCTTTGGTTTTCCACTTCTTCCTCTCTTGTGCTTTGCGGTTATTCTGACGCTGACTTTGCCGGATGCCGACTTGATCGGAAGTCCACTTCTGGGACTTGCCAGTTTCTCGGGTCTTCTTTGGTTTCTTGGTCTTCTCGGAAGCAATCTAGCATGGCACAGTCGACGTGCGAAGCTGAGTACGTTGTCGCGGCTAGTTGTTGCTCTCAGTTGATTTGGATGATTGCCACTTTGAGAGATTTCGGTCTTGAGCTTACTAAGATGCCTCTGCTTTGCGATAGCACGAGTGCAATTAGTGTGGCCAAAAATCCTGTGCTTCATTCAAAGACCAAGCACATTGAGGTCTGCTTTCACTTCTTGCGTGATCATTATGAGAAGGGAGACATTGACCTCCGGCATGTCGAGACCCAAAACCAGCTTGCGGATATTCTCACGAAGCCTTTGGATCAAGCTGCGTTTTCTCGCCTTCGAGGCGAGTTGGGTGTTTGCTTTCCTTTTTAGAGGAGGAGAGTCTTGTGTATCATAGTTCGTTTTTTGTTCTTTTTGTCTTTTCTTTGTCCTTCTTCTAAATTGGTGTCTTGTTAGTGTTAGTTGGTGTCAATGCATTTTGCATCTCATTTGCATTTGTGACATAGTTCATTTTAAGCTTCATATCTATAGACGATATAATGAATCTATGCTCTATTTGAGGTGTTTTATGTGGCTATGGTGTTGTCTAACTTAGACTCTTTTTGATCTATATGATATGCAATAGAGCTAAGTTAGAAAAACTTTAAAACTGAATTTAAATTCCCCATGTCACCTCTGAAATGGCACTAGCATGTGTAGGCTTTTGAAGATCCTTCTTGGCTGCCTTGTATATAGCTTGTAACTATGGCCCTTCATTGTTTCATTCACTACCTTTGAGCACCATGATTAATATCTAAAATGAAATTGCTCTCTGTTTTGTGAATTGGAAAGATCGAGTTGGGTCTGCTTTGTGAGCACTTCACCATGTGTTCGAGACTGCTTCCCATATGGGTCGATACTTGAGCGGTGTCATGTATGACCAAAACCGGTGTGTCAAGTCCTTTGACCTCGTCCGGTTGGTAAGCAGTGGCATCACTTTGCTTACAACCACTCGCATACAACTTAAATTTGCATAAAACTGAAAATTTGCTGCAAAACTCTAAAATTTGGAAATTTCTTTTAGTTGGGTCATTGACTTGTTGTATGAACTTTGCTAAGGGATAGTTTTTCTTGCTATACATGAGATTGCTTTGAGATAGATCCTATCTTGTTTTCCATGTTGAGTTGTCTCTAGGAGGTGATACCTTTGCTCTGCTCTCAAATGATATGCTCTCTAAAATAGCTTATAAAGTGATCTTGAGATCAACTTGAGTCTTTGTTGGGCACGTAGAGCTTTTCCTATTCTCACAGGATCACATCACTTAGAGCATCTATTCATTGTCTTAGCTCTAAGTGTTGATACAAAAAGTGTCAGATCTGTGAACACCTCGGGTTATTACCCAAAGCTCGATGTCGAGGGCGTGCCAGTCGATTTGACCAATCAATCGACAAGGATGATAACTAGAACAAACTGAACGAGACGACAGCGATGCGCCCGGACGTCAAGGCTCAGATTGATCAAGTGTAACTAGAGCAGAGCTAGACGAGGCAAACAACGATGCGCCCGGATTGCCAAAGCCTAGAGGTACTCCCACACGGAACTAGCAAGATTCTGACGGAGATCAAGGTGATGCAGCCCGTCGAAAGCTTGAAAGAACTCGTTGAAAACTATAACTAATGCAGTAGAAGGTAAATTGCGATGAAAAGTAGAATAAGATAAAATTGGTTTGTTTTGAATTGGATTGTTTTTATTCCATAGCCCTCGGGCACATATTTATACTCCCCATGGAGAGTTGTACAAAGATACGACACATATCCTTCCTAAAACAAACTTCTACTTTAAAGGAAACTGACTCGCGCAGGAGCCGGATAACAATATTTATTTCCTAAACAAACGCACCTATTTTAAAGGAAAATAAACGACCCATGCAAGAGTCGGACTCAAACTACTATAATAATACTGGTACAAGACACCAGTTTCTTTATACTTCCTTTCGATGGAAACTTTCCATCGACAGACCCCTTCAATCCGCACCTTCCTTCTTTGGCCACTTGTAATCCTCCGCTGCCGCCAAGTGCTAAGTCACGCCCATCGGCATCGGCAATACTTTCCCGATCAGCAATCGGCAGCATCTCTTCGTCGGCAATCAGCAATGAGCCTTATCGGCAATCGGCAACCATCTTCCATCAGCAATCGGCAACGAGCCTTATCGGCAATCGGCAATGAGCCCTTATCAGCAATCAGCAACCATCCTCCATCGGCAATCGGCAAGCCATCGGCGATGACTTTTCATCGGCAATCAGTTTCAGCAAGACTTCACCAATTAACTTGTCGGCAAAGCTCATCAGCTTCCATCGGCAATGCACTTGGTCTTCCCGCAGCACTTTTCATCGGCAACATCGGCTCAAAAATTCTCCCGATGCCGATGTAGAACGGCCATTGACAGTCAAGCCTCAGCCCACTTGACACGTGTCAAAAAACGGTGTCAACACATGCCCCCTAGTTTCAGAGCGTATAACTTTACGTGGCGAAATTCTCTCCACTGTAGCCGTTGCTGTAGCCATTACCCCCGAGATAGGTGTACGGTTTCCTCGATCCCTGCGTGTGGAACTGCAATTTAATAATAAAATCCCTCGATTGTAGCACAAACAGTTACAGACCACCTCGATCACCGCGCGTATCTACCGCGGGCCTCTCCACATTCCTGCACAGTGTGAAACAGAACCACAAAATACCCCTGAACAGGCTTATAAAAGTTACTGGGATCCACACCATCCTTTTTACCCGAGCCCATTTTTACTTTCACCTTCCTGCCTTCGTCTTCAACCTTCGGCCGCTCTGAAGAACACAGGCTCGAGCAACAGTACTCCTTCGTGATCCAAGGACGAACCAAGCATCCCTCTGACTCCAAATGGCGATCCAAGTTGACATCCCGAAGGTAAGACTCATTCTCCATTCAATCCAACCTCTCTGCATGGTTCTTTTCCCCACAAAAACTTGGTTTTATCCCCATTCTTTTTCTGATTCGTCCCTCCTTCGAACCCTAGGAACTGTACAATAAGGTAGTGATTCCCCTCGCCGGTTCCAACCTCAGCTGCCTAGGTCCAATGGGCAATCCAGACCCCACCTTCATCATTAACGCAGAAACCAACCAGGTACCGCTTAGATCTGAGAGCTTTGATCTAGGACTGTGGAAGGACACATTCCGCTCATGGCCTAAGCACACTAAAGGATGGAAGAACTGGTACTTGAGATTGGCCAGATCACAGTAAGTGTACTGGCAGGAGCGTAACTTGGATCAGTGCATTAGGCTCTCAATTGCCGATATGGAGAAGAACGAAAACTTGATGATGGGGGCCTCATACTTCTGGTCCGACAGTATGAACGCTTTCCTCTTCAGGCATGGACCGGCTACCCCAACCCTTGCCAATGTCTATATGCTGACCGGCTTGGACATCACCTCTGCCGATACGCTTAGCCTTTTCAACAGGAAAGCTGAGCATAAGGTGAACACCCGGAACATCGGCGGCTGGACGGGCTATATCAAAGAGAACCAGAAGACCGGATCGGTAACTCAACGGGAGCACGCCATCTTTTTAAACATGTGGTTGGAAAAATTCATTTTCTGCAGCAAAACCATCGGTCCGACCACTATGCACCTTCCAGTAGCCGAGCTACTTGCCGATGGAACAAGGCTTCCCTTAGGCAGATACCTTCTTGGATCAGTATACCGATTGCTGCATCAAGTGTTCCAGAAGCTACTGCTAGGAGAACCCATCGACAATCTTGGAGGCCCTTGGTGGTTTGTCAATCTATGGCTGAATGCACACATGCACAAGGCTCTCGAGTTTGATCTGTTTGCCCAACAATTCCCGAGGGAGATATCAGAAGATTACCGATACGACGATGACGAATCGACAACTCGCTCTCCGCTTAACTTTGGAGAGGCTATCATAGTGCTGCCAGGTACCGATGCCGATGCGGAGCACTTCGGCTACTATTTCCAGAAGTTCTACAACGGACTTCCCTCCTCGGAACGGGCCTGGTGGCCATATCTTGACGAACACAACCAGTTCCCGTTGCTGTTCAACTTGTCTGACATGAGCTTGCCTAAGAACCAAGCAATCATGAGAGCCAGCATCACTCCCCGAGCCATCCCAGTGAATATCTTTGGATCTGGGAAGAATGCTTCACCATCCTATGAATTTTACTACCCATCGGCAGCAGCGAGACAACTGGCATTTGGCCAACTGCCGATCAAGCTCTGCTTCTCTAAGGTAGTAGGACCTAGGCAGACAATCTCTAGTAATCTGGACTGGAATAAAGTCATCAGCCTTCCTGCCGATGCCGATCTGTCAGACCTTGACTTGTCTTCCTGGTCGCCAACCTCCTTCATCACCAACGAGTTCAAGTCTTGGTGGCAAGAGTGGAAGTGCCAGTTACTTGCCAAGTCTTTGCACTATTATCGGCACCTGATTGACGCCGATTACATTATCCCCGATGACGCAGTAAGTCTGCTATCTGATATACTTTTAATACTTTATTTTTGTCATCGGTATCAACATTTAAACTCTTTTGCGTCTGACAGGCCGATGATCCGGTTCCTACAATGAGCAACAACGGCAGGCCCTTTAATCTGCGGATAATGGGCCCCATATCTATCATCGGCACTAAAGCTCCGACGTTGGCTGCTTTCACGCCTCAACAGGTACCTACGCCGACACCTACAAAAGCCCAGGCTACATTGGCTGCTACTGTTGCCTTGACGCGAGTTTATGCAGTAAACTCATCTTTACTTGTACCGATTACATATTGCTTCATCGGCAACATTTATCTTGTATAACTTGCTTTGTATTTTCAGACACTATGGTCATCGGCATCTGCTTCCAGTAGGCAAACACCTTCCATCCCGGCTGCTGATGCCCCCCGGTCTTTATCCAAACGGGTCAGCTCCCCTGCTGCTGCGCCGACGAAAAAGAGGCGCCTGAGGCTGGCTTCTCCTCCACCATCGGCTCCGACTGTGCCATCAGCTGCCGATGCGCCGCCAGCAGGACTGCCTCCGGTCCCAATCGCACCAACTGCCGGCGGGTCATCGGCAGAACCTCCATCGGCTTCTACGCCTGATCAACCGATGGATGATGTCCCCAGCCAGGAGACAGCTGCTGCTGCGACAACCGAAGCAGTATCGGCATCGGTACCGGCTGGGCTCAATGAATAAACAACACCAGCCGTAGCAGCGGAGGTAGCATCAGCATCGGCACCATCAGCCGATGAGAGAGCAGCATCGCTACCATGTGAACCAGCCGCTATGTCGGAAACGGCGCCGATGATAGCACCACCAGTACCAATGGCACCGACTCCTTCTCCGGCCCAATCATCGGCATCTGCGGCCGTCGTCCATGATGAAGCTGGACCATCCGGCATACCAAGTCCCAGGCAGGAGATCTGCTTCAAGGCGGTAAGTTAATCATCCCAAAGCTTACAGTACAATCTTCCGATCGGCAAACTCTAACCTCTGATTTCAGGCTCAAGATTCTCTAGACAACCTCTTTTCTTACAGCTTGAACCTTCAGACCGAGGATGCACGCCAAGGCCGCATTCAAGCGGACAACTTATTTTCCTTTGCCGTCGACGTCCCCGATGACGATGAAGAGGAGAGCTCCGTTCCAACCTTGTCGGCAGAGGTCAAATCCAAGCTAGAAGAGTTGCTTTCCTTGCTGCTACAAGACACATCTCAACTCATCCAGGATTCATCGGCAGCAAGGATTGCATTCAAGGACATCTGAAGCCATCTCTCCACCGACGTAGCAGAAGTCCTTCTCCAGGCAGCCTCTATCGACATCAAACAGATCCAGTACCAGAGGCTTACTCGTCGTATTGCCGATAGAGCTACCCAAGCCAAGAGCGAGGAAGAGAAGCTCAAATTCAAACACCTTGCCGATGAGAAGCACAGAAGCATTGGTCAAGCAAAAGTCTCCATCGGCAACCTTGATCAAGAAATCTCCCGACTATTGGCAAGGAAGGAGGAGCTACTGGCGGAGCTGCAAAAGGTTGAGGGGGATCTGACGGCTGCCAACCAGCAAAAGACCCAACTGTCCGATTCCATCGGGCCTTGCGGAAAGAAAGAGACTATAATGCCCGACAAGCCATCCTATGGAAGAAGAAAATCAAGCCGATTGAGGGCTCTGCCGATGCCGACGCCAAGGAGATGGATGAAATAGAGCAAATTCGCCTGCGTGCGATATCAGTTATCCACTCCTTACTGTAATGTCTGTTGTATCGGCAAGGATGTAGTCTGGTACTTGATCTCGTCTTGTAATATAATGCCAGTTTGTTTTTACCGATGTTTTTATAATTTTTTCTTTTCATCGGCATTCGACTGAGCACTATGCATCTACCCATATGCTAGGGTAATATTTTTTTAAGTATTTGCCGTTGATCGCCCTAGAAAATGTCACTCCTTCGAGAGTTTCCAAAATGTACGCATTACCAGGAGCAGATTGTTTTATCCGATAAGGACCTTCCCAATTAGGGGACCACTTCCCAAATTTAGAGCTCTTAGTCCCAATCGGTAAAATCAACTTCCAGACCAAATCGTCATCGGCAAATTCCTTCACCTTTACTTTCTTGTCATACCATCGGGCAACCCTCTTCTTGTTCTCTTCAATACTAATTAATGCTCTCAACCGATGACCTGCCAAATCTTCTAACTCATCTTTCATCAGAGTAATATAATCATCGGTCGTCAACTGATCCTGAAAAGATAATCGCCTAGAACCAGTTTTAATTTCCCAAGGTAGGACAACATCGTGTCCATAAACCAACTGATACGACGAGACCTTGGTTGCACCATGACAAGTCATCTGATATGACCACAAAGCTTCGTTTAATACCATGTGCCACCTTCTAGGGTTTTCCTCAATCTTGCGCTTTATAAGCTTAATGACTCCTTTATTGGTCGCTTCAGCTTGACCATTAGCTTGAGCATAATAAGGAGACGAATTGAACACCTTGAAACCCATGCTAGCAGCAAAGTCATCAAACTCTCCCGATGTGAACATGGTCCCTTGATCGGTAGTAATGGTCTGAGGAATACCAAATCGGTAGACGATGTGCTCCTTAACGAAATCCACCATGTTCGCCGATGTCACCTTCTTCAAGGGGATTGCCTCAACCCATTTGGTGAAGTAATCGGTAGCAACAAGTATGAACTTGTGCCCCTTGCTCGACGGCGGATAAATCTAGCCGATGAGATCAATAGCCCATCCTCTGAACGGCCAAGGCTTAATTATAGGATTCATTGCCGATGCAGGCGCCCTTTGCACATTACCAAACTTCTGACAGTCCTGATATCCTTTGAAATATTTGAAGCAATCTTCAAGGATTGTCGGCCAATAATATACATTCCGCCTAATCATCCACTTCATCTTGAATGCCGATTGATGTGCTCCACATACGCCCTCATGGATCTCACCCATCAGTTCTTTTGATTCCTCTTTGCCAAGACACCTAAGTAAAACCCCATCAATTGTCCGATAATACAACTCATTATCAAGGAGCACATACTTAGTAGCTTGGAACCTTAGACGCCTTTCAACTTTCCTGGATGGATCCCTCAAGTAATCGGCAATCTCCTTTTTCTAGTCATTGGCAACTGTTACCGATGTCGTAACTTGAATCGGCTGATATCCCGAGGCATTCTGTGCTAACCGATTGGCCTCTTCATTATGCAACCTTGGAATGTGTTCAAGGCGGTATTCTTTGAACTCCTTTAACAATTGCAAACACTGCTCATGAACAGCAATCAAAACTTCACTTCGGCACTCATACGTCCCGATCAATTGGTTAATCACCAACATAGAATCGCCGAAGATTTCAACAGCATCGGCACGCACTTCCCTGAGTAACTCTAACCCCTTAAGTAAAGCCTGGTATTCAGCCTGATTGTTTGTTGAAGTAGCAACAATCGGCAACGAAATCTCGTACCTCTGTCCTCGGGGTGAAATCAAGAGAATACCGATACCTGCTCCATCCTTGCATGTAGACCCATCAAAGAATAGAATCCAAGGAGCAATCTCAACAAAGCTCACCATATTGCAGTGCTGAGTAACAAAATCGGCCATCACCTGGCCCTTAACAGCCTTAGCCGATTCATACCTTAGGTCAAACTCTGATAGTGCCAAGATCCACTTACCGATTCGTCCACTCAAAATTGGCATTGACAGCATGTACTTGACCACATCATCTTTGCAGACAACAGTGCATTCGGCCGATAGTAAATAATGTATTAATTTAATGCAAGAGAAGTATAAACATAAGCACAATATTTCTATGGCCGAATACCTGGTTTCAGCATCCACCAATCTTCTGCTCAGGTAATATATTACACGCTCTTTCCCCTCAAACTCTTGAATTAAGGCTGATCCGATAACGCCGTCATCGGCAGACAAATATAACCTAAAAGGCTTCCCGTGTTGAGGCAGAACTAAGACTGGAGGATTTACCAAGTATCTTTTAATCTCTTCTAAGGTTGACTGCTGCTCTTCTCTCCATATAAACTCTTGATCGGCTTTCAACTTTAACAGAGGACTAAAAGATTTAATCTTACCAGACAGATTGGATATAAATCTTCTAATGAAATTAATCTTGCCGATCAGAGACTGCAACTCGGTTTTGTTGGTGGGAGCAACCACCTTGTTAATTGCGTCAATAGACTTCCTGCCGATTTCAATGCCTCTCTGATGCACCATGAAACCCAGAAACTGCCCTGCCGATACGCCAAATGCACACTTGTTAGCATTCATTTTAACCCATGCTCCCTCGTGCACTCTAATATCTTCCACAAATCGGCAAGATGCTTCTTGAAGTCTCCAGACTTAACCACCACGTCATCAATGTAGATTTCAACTATTGTGCCGATATACTTATGAAAGATAAAATTCATTGCCCTCTGATAAGTAGCACCGACATTCTTCAAGCCAAAAGTCATGACTACCCACTCAAACAAGCCAACGTGACCTGGACATCGGAAAGCATTCTTGGATATGTCTTCTTCAGCCATGAATATTTGATTGTACCCAGCATTACCATCCATGAAGCTAATAATTTGATGTCCAGCAGCAGCATCGATCAGCAGATCGGCAACGGGCATCGGGTAGCCATCCATCGGCGTAGCCTTGTTAAGGTTCCTGAAATCAATGCACACACGAAGTTTTCCATTATTTTTATACACAGGAACCACATTAGAAATCCAATCGGCATATCGGCATTGCCGAATAAATCCAACTTCGATTAACTTAGTAATCTCAGCCTTAATATCGGGTAAGATAGTAGGATTGCATCGGCGGGCCGGCTGCCGATGTGGCTGGAAACCAGACTTGATGGGTAACCGATGTTCAACTATCGATCGGTCTAAACCAGGCATCTCTGTATAATCCCAAGCAAAACAATCTTTATTCTCTTTCAAAAAATCGGTTAACTGTTGCTTACATTGGGAATCTAACTTAGCACTAATAAAAGTAGGCCTAGGTTTACTACCATCGCCGATGTCGATCTCGAGCAAGTCATTGGTAGACGTAAAGCCTTGCCCCAATTTTCCGTCATCGGCGAACTGATCCATTAAGACTCCTCCTCAGGACCGACTGCTTGGATCAGCTTGATGCGGTAATCGGCAACTTTGAGGAACTCCTTGTCCCAGGCTTCGCCGAATATGCACCTGGTCTGCTCATAAGTATCCAACTCTGCCGATGCAACAGTAGATGGGGTCTCACCGCGGACGACCTCAATCCTGTCTCCGATCCACTGTACCAGGCTTTGATGCATAGTAGAGGGGATACAGCAATTAGCATGGATCCAATCCCTCCCGAGGAGCAAGTTGTAAGTGCCTTTGCCGCTGATTACAAAGAACGTTGTCGGCAAAGTCTTACTGCCGATGGTTAGGTCAACACATATGGCTCCCATGGCGGTTGACACATTGCCTTCGAAGTCCTTGAGCTTCATGTCGGTCTTGACCAAGTCCTGATCACCTTTGCCAAGCTTTCTGAACACGACATAGGGCATTATATTGATTGACGCGCCACCATCCACCAGCATCTTGGTCATCGGCTGACCATCCACTTTGCCCTTAACGAACAGAGCCCTTAAGTGCTGCCTCTCATCATCGGCAGGCCTTTCAAAGATAGCCGTCATCGGATCCAGCACCAATTGTGCCATATCGACAGCCTCTTCATCATCGCTGACGGGCGCCATGAACTCCATCGGCAACATGACAACCATGTTTATATCTACCGATGGACCCCTGTCTTTACGCTTCGGCCTCCATTGCTTCTCTCCCGAGGGTTCTGCACTATCATACAGGTCGTCGCGGCGCTGGCGCTGAATCCTCCTCTTCTGGGTCTTAGTCAAACCCTTAGGGCACCTGGAGGAAGCTTGGTCTTCCAGACGGGTTGGTGCTGCTTCTCTCCGCTTACATCGGCACTTCTTCCGATGTTGGGATCTCTGGAGAATATCTCCTCGTCGGGCACTCTAGCATTGGCCATCTCCTCCAGCTCCTCTTGATCAACACGCCTGCCAAGCCGATCATGGGCACTGAGCTTGCCCCCCAGTCGGTCATGTGCCGATCTGTTCTCTCTGAGCGGCCTGGCGTGCCTGGGTGCCTGGGTGCCTGATCATCAAAACAAGGTCTCTTACCTGACCGATCGGCTGTGTAGTACCAATTGCACTCTGGACAGTTATCGGCGGTGGGCAGCTTGATGCCTTCCTCCCAGCAATGAACGAAGAAGGGACACCTCCAGTGGTCCTATGTCGAAGCCATCCCCGATGCTCTTCTTCTTCTTGTCGATACTGTTCTTCATGTGATTGCCGATGATATCGCCTTGGCTGTTTGTGAGTAATCACCACCCCAGGAGCCCTGTTGGCGCTGTTACCCTCATCGGCAACCTTCTTTCCCTTTCTGTCATCGGCAAACCTCCTTGCGTCGTGCTCGGACACTTGGCAGTTAGGGTCTACCGATGAATTCCTTCTGGCAGCTTCCGATGTCAGCACTTTGGTTTTTTCGCTGATTTCCACCATATTGTTGGGGAACGGGTGCTGATCTATCTTCATCGGTTTGTGGGCTTTAGCGTTTTCGAACTTAATACGCCCAGACTCGATCTCCGACTGCAACTGCTGCCTGAATACTTTGCAGTCGTTGGTACTGTGTGAGGTTGCATTATGCCACTTGCAGTACCTAATCTTCTTGAGCTCTTCGGCCGATGGAATCACTTGGTTGGGTGCCAACTTGATTCGCCCCTCTTGCCGCAACAAATCAAACATCCTATCGGCCTTGGTGATGTCGAAGGTGAACCTCTCAGTCTCCTTTTGGCCGAACGGACAAGACACAGGCTTCTTATCCTTCACCCATTCGGCCGCGTCGACGTTCAACTCTTCATCCGATCCGGAATCTTCTTCTTTCCTGATGAAAGTCACCTTCTTGTTCCACGTCTTCCTAGGCTCAAAGGCTTTGACATCCTGATCGGCAATCCTCTGCACCAAGTGACTTAGGCTCTCAAACTCTTGGGACGCGTACTTGTCCTTGATGTGCGGCAGTAACCCCTGGAAGGCCAAATCTGCTAGTTGCCGATCATCAAGCACCAGACTGTAGCACTTGTTCTTCATGTCCCGCAGTCTCTGCACAAAACTTTCTACCGATTCGTCGTTGCGTTGCCTCATTTTGACCAAATCGGTAAGCTTCTTCTCATGTATGCCAGCAAAGAAGTACTTGTGAAATTGCCTCTCCAGATTGGCCCATGTAATTATAGAATTTGGCGGCAACGATATGAACCATGTGAATGCCGATCCAGACAATGATGAAGAGAACAATCTCACCCTTAACTCCTCCCTGCTGGCAGCTTCTCCGCACTGGATAATGAAGCGGTTGATGTGCTCCATTGTTGACGTGTCGTCTTGGCCGGAGAACTTGGTAAAATCGGGCACCTTGTACCGATTTGGAAGAGGAATCAAGTCATATGCAGGAGGGTACGGAGTCCGATAGGAGTATGTGTTGACCTTGGGCCTGATGTCGAATTTCTCTTTCATGACTTCGGCAATCTTACCGACCCAGTACGCGTCCTGCTCTTGCCGACTCATTGGCTGATTGTCAACTGGTGGAGTCGGCTGACGTGCCTCTTGAAGATGTGCAGTAGTCGCGGGCGCAACACCAGTCATCTGCACACTATGCATCGGTTGACTTACTGATGGATAGTTTGGCATACTTGGCGGAGTTGGCTGAACCATCACATTCATCGGTTGCGGTACCGATGGTCCGCTCTGAGTGTAAACTGGGCCTCCATAATAATACATCGGCGCGCCAGGCTGTTGAGCCGGCGGCTGGTTGACCCATCCAGAATTGTAAGGCATCGGCATATGACTTACCGATGGCTGATAGCTGACCGGAGTGTGCGGCTCTTGAATTCTAGAGCAATTAATCACCAGATTACCTTGGGGAATCGGTACTCCAACTTGAGAATTTGCCACCGGAGATTGACTGCCGGTGGTTATAATATGCTGCATCGGCACAGAGCTTGCCGATGGTGGCATCAAAGGTACCTTGGGGATTACTTGGAGATCATCTGATGGCACTTGTATGGTCGGAGCAGGCGCAGAGTCATGCATCATATGAGCCATCGGCTGTGACTGTGTTACCGATGCCGTAGAATTCCTCCAGGCTGAACTATCTCCCTGCGCCAGATTAGAACCAGCGTACAGATTCGGAGGCATACCGTATCCCCACCAGTTAGTGGGGGCTGGCCCTGAAGTTGCCGACGTGGCTGGATCTGTGTTGAACTTGGTAGTGTCGCCAGCGTTCGGTCTTGGTGATGTAGCTGCATCGGCAGACGGTTCCACAGGGGTGGAAGACGCCATTTGGGCCGCCGATGGGCTTGCAGATGCCAATCCAGGTTGATGGTACGCTGGGCCGACATATCGCGGTGCATGCCCTTCTTTGAATGTTTGCGCGAAGGCATTGTAGACAGTATTGGACAACACGCTGGAGTAGTTAATCAATGCCTGATTTACAGCAATATTAACCATCTCTTGTAGCTTACCAGGGTTGGCGTCGAACGTGACCTGCCATGGCAACGACGGATCCTGCTTCTGAATTGCTTCGCCACTCCTGCTGAGGCTGAAGGACTTGAGATACAGTTGCCTGTATTCCTCCATAGCCCGCTCCATGGCCTGCTTCTGATCATCTTTCAGATCGGCCTCAGACACTTCAATGACATTCCTCTGGTCGATATTGGCGAGATCAGCCATGCCGAATGTGTAGATTTGTATAATCTGGTCCCACCGAGCGTGCCAAAAGACGTGTTGACACAAAAAGCGTCAGATCTGTGAACACCTCGAGCTATTACCCAAAGCTCGATGTCGAGGGCGTGCCAGTCGATTTGACCAATCAATCGACAAGGATGATAACTAGAACAAACTGAACGAGACGACAGCGATGCGCCCGGACGTCAAGGCTCAGATTGATCAAGTGTAACTAGAGCAGAGCTAGACGAGGCAAACAACGATGCGCCCGGATTGCCAAAGCCTAGAGGTACTCCCACACGGAACTAGCAAGATTCTGACGGAGATCAAGGTGATGCAGCC
The DNA here is from genome assembly GCA_022036555.1 of Microstegium vimineum. NCBI lineage: Eukaryota > Viridiplantae > Streptophyta > Magnoliopsida > Poales > Poaceae > Microstegium > Microstegium vimineum. The sequence goes on along the minus strand of CM039122.1, from coordinate 10,812,484 downwards.
CGTCGAAAGCTTGAAAGAACTCGTTGAAAACTATAACTAATGCAGTAGAAGGTAAATTGCGATGAAAAGTAGAATAAGATAAAATTGGTTTGTTTTGAATTGGATTGTTTTTATTCCATAGCCCTCGGGCACATATTTATACTCCCACATGGAGAGTTGTACAAAGATACGACACATATCCTTCCTAAAACAAACTTCTACTTTAAAGGAAACTGACTCGCGCAGGAGCCGGATAACAATATTTATTTCCTAAACAAACGCACCTATTTTAAAGGAAAATAAACGACCCATGCAAGAGTCGGACTCAAACTACTATAATAATACTGGTACAAGACACCAGTTTCTTTATACTTCCTTTCGATGGAAACTTTCCATCGACAGACCCCTTCAATCCGCACCTTCCTTCTTTGGCCACTTGTAATCCTCCGCTGCCGCCAAGTGCTAAGTCACGCCCATCGGCATCGGCAATACTTTCCCGATCAGCAATCGGCAGCATCTCTTCGTCGGCAATCAGCAATGAGCCTTATCGGCAATCGGCAACCATCTTCCATCAGCAATCGGCAACGAGCCCTTATCGGCAATCGGCAATGAGCCCTTATCAGCAATCAGCAACCATCCTCCATCGGCAATCGGCAAGCCATCGGCGATGACTTTTCATCGGCAATCAGTTTCAGCAAGACTTCACCAATTAACTTGTCAGCAAAGCTCATCAGCTTCCATCGGCAACGCACTTGGTCTTCCCGCAGCACTTTTCATTGGCAACATTGGCTCAAAAATTCTCCCGATGCCGATGTAGAATGGCCATTGACCAGTCAAGCCTCAGCCCACTTGACACGTGTCAAAAAACGGTGTCAACACTAAGTATGAAGCTTTTGCACTCATTTTGCATTCATGGCATTTGTAGCCGGATCTTGAGTTGTTAATGTTTGATGAGCTACATGTGTCACCAAGGGGGAGAGATGTGCATTTCATTCCATTTTCAGCCATCTACTTCCAAGGGGGAGCAAATGTGCTTTTGGAGCTTAATTGGTATCTTTTTGACTTGGCTCTTTTTACCCCTTCTTGGTATCTTGAGTGTGCTTTTGCCCAGGGGGAGCTTTTGCTAGATGTGTTGAGCCTTTTCCTCTTCTGGAGGGTCTAGTTTGCTTTGTTGGCTCCGACAGGTTTCGATTGTTTCTTGAGCAATTAAGGGGCGTAAGTGGTTTCAATTGGTATATTTTGTGCTCCCTTAGTGCTTAAATTGGTTTTTTGAGCTTTGAGAGTTTGTGATTGGTATCTTGGACTTGCTAGCGGTGTTGAGCCCGTTTCTGCCTCTTCTTGAGGGCTAGCTTTGTTTCGCTTGGTTGCGTTGAGCCGTTGCCCATATGCTTTTGTTTGGCATCAGTAAGTGGCTTTGTCATGAGGTGTTTTGAAGGATGCTTTTAATTGGTATCATTTTTTTGCCTCTCCCTTTTAATTGGTATCGTGATTGCTTCTCTCAAGTGACCCTGTTTTGGCTTTGGTAGCTTTTTGGTCATTTGGAGAGCTTTACCGTGTGGCTCAAATCTGAAATGCACTTGTGTTGACAATGCACTCATCAAGGGGGAGATTGCGAACACATGGTGGATAAGCACCCATGTATGTTCAGCTTTGATGATGAGTGATCATCCAACACGTGAGTGTTTCAGTTTGAGTGGCTTAACCTAACCTCTGCGAAAGCAGAAACATGTGCTTGTCTATCGGCTTGTGGTGTGCAGGTGCTATGCCTAGTGACAGTGGTCAATGGCGTGGAGAAGGTCGAGTAGAGGCTTGCCGTGCTGATGGACTGAGAGCGGTGAAGGGCGGAAGCGGGGCTCGGACTGAGGGACCATGGGCGCCGACGGACTAGCTGTGGTGGCTAGTACCTGGCACCGGCGAGTGCGAGAAGACATGGAGGTAGACCGAGTCGACTGAGTCAAGACGGTGGACGCGTGAGTCGAGCGGAGGCTCAGGGGACTCGGAATCCAACCGAGCGAAGACAAGGTGGCTCACGTCGAGTGGTTTGGTGGTTTCGGCCTCAAAACCATCCGCGCCGGTTTCCGAGTTTGGGCCGCAAAACTCGGGGTTCGGTAGTTGAGCCCAAAGCTACCGGTGGCGGGTTTCCTAGGTTTGGGCCTCAAAACCTAGGCCGAGCTTCCGAGGAAGTGGGGATGGCACGTGGCGGAATCCTAGAGGTTGCGTCGAGGCGACGACAACTCCCGGCAGGAAGCAGGGCCGTCCATTCAAACGAGTGGCTGAGAGTTACCGACTTGGATTACAATGTCTTAGGGCTAGGTAATTCGGTCTTGTATCTAGGGGGTCTTTAGGAAATAGCCAAAGCCCCGTTAAATAGAGGATGAAGGGGTATCCTCATCCTCATCTCTTGCATTACTCTCTCTCCCACCTATTCATAGGTTTTCCCTTCCCTAGCTTCTTCTTGCTTGAGATCCACCGTGTCACCGGTGTAAGAACTTGTGATTGTTGCGAGGAATCGGAGGCCGTAACCTCCGTAAGCCATGGTGGCTTTGATTTCGTGATTGTGTCCCCGGTTTGCTTGCGTTCTTCCCATTTTGCTTTTGCTCTCTCTTTTTCCCGAGATGATTTCTCTTTGTTGAGAGTAGCTTTGCAAAATCGAATTGAACCAAGTTGTTAGCAATCGTGAGGACCTTCTTTGCACCAAAGGAATTCTCCTCAAAGCTCACGAGTGCATAGATCGGGCAATTTCTTTGTGGCGTTCTTCGTTTTGCTCTCTTCTCCCCAAAATCCGAGGGTTCCCATTTATCCTCTCAAAATTGAGCGATGATTTCTTCGGGATAGCTCCCCAACTGCACTAGGATCGTTCCTACAAAGTTTGGTTGCAGTTGGTGATCATTTGGTTGAGTTTTGGGAAGACTTGGCGGAGAGAAGTTCGTTTTCGCGAAGAACAGTTTTCTGAGCGTGAGCTCCGGACTAACCTCCGGACCACTTTGACTAGGCTCTGGACTATATGCCACTGGTCCAGTGGTCAAGTCCCTGGAGGTTGTCTGACTGTTCAGAGCGTCAGACTAGAGCTGTTGGTCCGATGGTTAGCACCGGACGGGTGGTCCGAAGCCAGGGACCTTGCTGTTCTCTTTTGCTCTGTGGCGAGTGTGTGCACCGGACCACTTCCTATAGTCCGACGGTGAGCGTCGAACTAGGTGTCCGGAGCCTTGGCACTTACTGCATGTTTTCTGGGTAGGCGTCGGACTTCTCAAAGGAGGCATCGGACTAGTTCGGTGGTGCCTTGCTGTGCACCGGACCAAAGGCACCGAACCACTTCCATTGGTCCGGTGGTCTTGACCAAGGTAGTCCGGAGCCTCCTGTGGTTTGCTGTTTTCTCCGGTTGTTTCGCGGTTTGTTTTTTCGGGTTCATGGCTAGCTCCGCTGTGTTCCTATGACATCTCCTAGAACATCCACCCACTTGTGGGTCGTGAGCCTAGTTCATGCTTTGGGTCAAGCTTGGGATAAGGGTCAAGATCTTCCAAAAGGAATTTTTATTTGGCTCCCATCCCCCCCCCACTGGTCGTCGTTTCAGGTCCTTCACTACTCCTTCCTCCAGCTCGACCAAACCAGGTGAAAGGATCAAGATGCCCAAGAGGGGGAGGGTGAATTGGGCTCTTTTAAATTTCTAAGCAATAATTAAAACCTATCAAGAGCCAATTAACCCCCTAGTGCTTTCCTAAGGGTGTCCTAGCTAAACAAGCAAGACAAGGCAATGAAAGTGGTAAAGCCATATGCAATTCTACTCAAGCAACAAGAATATAATGCGGAATGTAATGCTTAAGAGTAAATGCAATAAGTAAGGAGTAGGGGCAAAGGAAATTGACACGACGATGTTTTGCCGAGGTATCGAGGAGTCGACACTCCCCCTAGTCCTCGTTGGAGCACCCACGCAAGGGTATTGCCCCCCCTTAGTCCACGCAAGGACTAAGTGCTCTCTATGGGCTGATTCTTCGCCACTCTGGCTCGGTGAATCGCTCACAACCGATCACAATCGAACTTGGGTCATCCACAAGGAACACCACTGGATGATCACCAAGCAAACCTCTGCAAAGCCGTCTAGGTGATGTCGATCACCAAGAGTAACAAGCACTAACTCACAAGTGATTGAATGGATGCACACTTGCTAACTCTAAGCAACTAGTGAGAATCAACACATGGAATTGCAATTCACACTCTCACTATGGCTCTTGCACAACTTGCTCTCTCACAAGTGTTTCTCAGCAATTGGAATGGGCAAGAGAGATGCCATGGGGCTCATGGGGAAGTATAAATACCCCCAAGCAAGCCCCTAGCCGTTAGAGGCAAAACCAGCCTCTCTGCGTCACTCCAGACGCAAGATGAGAGGGGGATCCGGACCATCAAGCATGCGTCTAGACCCCCTCACTTCACTGTTCTCAGTACTGGAACACAGTGAGTCCGGACGCAGAATGTCGTCCGGACGCACACCACCGGACAACGTCCGGATGGATTATTACTTTCTGGAGCTCTCTGTTGTTGGGTCCGGACCCTACTTGGCGTCTGGACTCAACACACCGGACACATCCGGTTAGATCTGCACTCTCTGGACCTCTCTGGACTGGGTCCGGACGCACTCTGCAGTCTGGACTCAGCCACTGTTTACTGCATCCGGACGCACTGGTACAGGCAGAGTGAACCCTAGGGTCCGGACGCACAGCCGATGGTCGGACCCTGGGATACAATTGCGTCCTGTTGACACCATTTTTTGTACAGGTCAATATTGAGCCAAGTGTATTGATCGGTAAAGAGGTAAAAATTGTTCCTCATCAGCATCAAGGTGCTATCGGTTTAATTACTGATAGAAGCAGAAGAATCTGCCGATGGTGAGTGTGATGGAAGAAGCGTCAAAGAGGAAAGAAGATATGTTTTGCCGATAATAAATAATTACCGATGGATACGGATTGATGTGGCTGGCGTCAGCAAGAAGTTGCCGATGGCAATAGAAGGAAGTTGCAGATTGAAGGAATCTGCCGATGGAAAGTTTCATCGTAGGGAAGACAGATAAGGAAACTGACGATTTTTATGCTAGTATTATTGTTTTAGTTTGAGTCCGACTCTTGCACGAGTCGTTTTATTTCCTTAAAAATAGGAGTTTTGTTTAGTAAGAATCATGTCTATGCACAACTCCTCCTACCGGAGTATAAATATGTACCTAGGGCTCGTGTTGAGAATATCCAATACAATCAAACAAATCTATTATTTTCGTCTTACTTTTCAGCATCTACTTTTTTCGCATTAGTTATAATCTACCTACGAGTTCTTATGATCTCGACGGGCTGCATCTAAAAGATCTCCGTCTACCTCGCGAGTTCCGTTTTTTGAGCAATCTGAGCCTTGACGTCTGGGCGTATTGCTGTCGTCTCGTTCATTATTGTTCTAGTTATCGTCCTTGTTGATTAACTGGTCAAATCAACTGGTACACCTTTGGATATCGAGTTCAGGTATAAGCCCGAGGTGTTCGCAGATCCGACACTTTTTGTGTCAACACGTCCGGGGTTCATTTCAGAGCCAGATCACTTTACTTCCTTCATGGAAGTTTCACCACTTGGTCCAAGGACTACTTCTAAAGCTTCCTAGTGCTAGTTTGACAAGTGTGCACCACACCTAAACACTAAACCTCTCCTAGGTCAAGCTACTGGATAGAACCCCTCTTAATAGTATGGCCAAAGGAAAAATAAAGGTGCTAAACTACTCTAAGTGTCTCTCAACTCCAATGACACTTAGACCTAGTCTAATCTTCAACCTTGCCGCCAACCCTTTGAAAACCGAAACGATTCCAATAAGGGGCACATATACCATGATAGTCCAAAGCAACCATCCATTACCATGACCTAACTTTCTTATTGCCTCTGCAAAACACACATTAGTCATAGTAATCTTGCAGTGTCGTTAATCACCGAAACACTAGGGGCCTAGATGCTTTCAATCTCCCCCTTTTTGGTGATTGACGACAATACGCCATAGAGTATGAAAAGAGAGTTTTATTTTAGGTTTTCAAGTGACTTGGCTTATCTAAGCATGGGTTAGTAAAAATGAATGAATAATACATGCTTAAATAATCCAAGCCACAACATGTACTGAGGATAAGTATTAAGAGCAAGTACATGAGATATGCTTAACACAGGTATATATCAAAGAAAAGCGCGGAACCATATCAAGGGCCAAAAGCATGTGACATAACATATAAGACTGAACCACATATGTCACAAGCAAGTGTATCATCACACAAAAGAAAATGTATGCGATAGGGTTAACATGACCGTGAGTACGAGAGAAATAAGCACATCAAAAGAACCAAGTCTCTCTCTCAACTCCCCCTATCACTAGCATGCTCTCACTCTCTCCCCCTTTGGCGACAAAGCACCAAAAACTAAGCGTCGGGCGCAGGAGAAGCAGCCGGGTCACGAGCGAGGAGGTTGAACTGCTCGTAGTTTGGACTGGAGTCATCACCGTCACTCTGACCCACTATAGCTGAAGCTGGCGAAGGAGTAGTAGCTGTCTCAGGAGCAGTGGCCACATAAGTAGAAACTGTAGCATCGGCCACTGACTCTGCAGGAGCATCTGACTGTTGAAGCTCAGAAACCACTGACTCTAGCTGTGCCTGTGCCTGTGCCGGTGCCTCTGAAGCAGGCAAGTCTGCAGCTGGAGCTGGCACTGAGGGAGCAGCCTCTGACTCTGAAGCAGGAGCTGTCACTGGTGTCTCTGACACTGAGGTCAGAACTGCATGTCCCTGGGGCTCACTAGCCACTAGAGTCACGTCTGGCTGAGCCTCTGGAGTAGTGGTGTCTGGAGCAGGTGGGTCCTGAGGTGCAAGCTCTGACGAAGCCACCGAGGAGGGTAAAGTGCCACCTGTCTGTGGTGCGGGCTTCGGCGGAGAAGGCTGGTAGTCAATAGGACTAGCAAGGCCGGTGAGGGCACTGTAGCTAGCGGAGAAAGCAGGAGCTGAACTATCCAAGCTGGCAGACGCTGAGTATGGGGTAAACCCCGTAGTGATCGGCGAGAATTGCATTGTCTGCCCCACTGTGTCGAACCACTGACTGACCTGCATGATCGGAGACTGGAACTGGCCTGAGGACTCGCACTCTGATGTCCACCAGAGGACTGTGTAGCTGGAGGGTGTAACAAAACCGCCCAAATTATAAGAGATCAAGTACTAAAGTAACCGAATTAACTGCCACTAAGAGCACTTGAGCCCATATAATCCCGGTAGTCCGCCGAGTGTTCCGAAAAACCTCGGTAATTCCACTTTACAACCAAGATCGCATGATCAAGTAAATACAAATCACTTACACAGAGTTTTCAGCGGAAATAAATTACATTTGAGTTCACAGATAAATAATACAAGTATGAGTTTCAAAACCAAATATTGAAGACAATATTGCTTTGAAATGATTATAAAACATAAGTTGAGATACATTGCTAGCTTATACTGACATCCTTCAACAACAACATTAAGACGAGAGATAATATAGAGTCACCGAGCCCACAGGTGGTTAGCTACACCTTTAGCAGCATAAGACCTTCACCTGCAACAAGGTGGGATAAACCCTGAGTACTCGAATGTACTCAGCTAGACTTACCCGTCATAAACTAAAATAAATGACACCAAGGATTATGCAAGGCTTTATAGTGGTGGATTGGCTTGACTCATTTTGTGGAAAAGCATAATAATTCTTTTAACCTTTAGTTAAAGATGTAGCATCAACTTTTAATCATTATGACCTGTCATCTATATTAGCCACTAGTCTATGCCAAACAAGTTGATTAAAGCATACAATAGATTCCATCATCATTCGAGGCTTTCCATGAACCGGATCACCAACATTAGTTTCATAGTCGTGTAAATGTTGTCATTGCCCTAGTCAAGTGCTCTCTAACCAGGAGCGATGGCGATTCAAATCGGATTCCTACTCAGCAGAGGGGGTATTCCCTACACAAACCACACTCACGAGCTACATGAGCTATAAGTCACCGAAGACACTACTCGGGTAAAGTCGCGGGATGAACAGGGACCACCGACACCCAGGGGCCGCCCGAAAGCCAGATGTGAAGGTCTTATATCATGCCCCTGTGTCCGAACCCTGCCCCGCACCAGCACGATGCGTCACAATCCAAACTCAGCCCGAATAGTGTACGGCTTCACGGTCGGAACGAGTTATCCTTCCAGTTAAGTGTAGGGCATGCGTTCAACATGACCAGAGGGACAACAACACAAACAGACATTAGTTGACACGGTCGAGTCACCCCCATCCAAAGTACAGGGAGTTTCCCACCGATCTTAGTTCCATTAACCATTCCGGTTATCATTCCAAGATAAGCCATATCATGTCATGAGGATATTCACCTACATCTTGCGGGCAATGGGAATCACCTGACTTCTACCGAACTATGCCAACTAAGCATGACTGACACGTAATTGATAGGGTAACAAAGATAGTGGTAATAGTAGAGTGAGCAAGGTATAATGCAACAACGGTTTCACCCAACTCCTAAACTTAATGCATCAATAATAATAACTTAATTAAGATTGGATTTGTAAAGATAGGAGGTTTGTAATGCTCCGGGGCTTGCCTAGGAACCGACACTAGGTCAGTGCATGTTAGATGAGACTCGATCGGCGAGCATCTCTGATCCCACTTGTTACTTTGATGGCCCTTCCATCTTCTAGATCCACCACCATCACCACCTTCAGGTTAGGTCCAATCATCACGTCCTTCACGTATGCACTTATCATACCTAAATGGGATGCGAGATGCATGTGCATAAATATGAAGAATGGTAACACGAGATACAATTACAAGCATTCACGACAAGCACAAGGTTATGCAAGACATACACAAGCAATTAGAGTTATTCATCTAATTATAACACAAGCATAACATAAAGGAGAGAAGGACATCAAACATGACATACTATTTAATTTAAGTCAAACCATAGCAAATATTCATCCATCAAGTTTACTTAATATAATAAACTAGCAAGAACAAGTTAAAGTAATTATCTTATACATGCAAGTTCGGGACAACAACATAGCAGTCACAGTTTTAATCATAACTGGAGTTATACTAATCCAACAAATATGATTCTTACATATTTGGAAAGCTAATTAATTTTTCTACAACTTTCTTAATACCCAGAAAAGATGATTCAATAGTTAAACAACTCGAATTAAATAAAGAAGGCATCTCTGTCCAAAAGGTGGACAGATTTGGTAACCCTTCTTAAAACAGTCATAACTCAAGTTATAGACCTCCTAAAAATATGAATCAAGACAATCTGGAAAGCTTATAAAACTTTCTACAAATCATTAAACATTAGAAATTCATGATTCAAATTGTAACTTAGTCCAAAAGCATTTATACTCAGATCTGTCTAGAGAGATGGGCAGATTCTAATACTAACTTAGAAAATGCATATCTCCCAAACTAATGGGTATATGACCACCAAAATTTAACACAAGCTAGATAACAATATTATCTACAACTTTGGTATTCACCATACCAACAAAAAAACATAATTTAATTCATGATAAAATTTATTTACTAAACACTATGCATGCAGCCAAAACAGTGAACCAGGACATTTGTTATTTTTATAAATCACAAACTACTTAACAAAAAGTCATGAAACTTTAACCAACTACCACTCATCATATAAGAAACACACTGTAATTAATTCATAGTTTTTGGAGCATTCCGCAACAAATATTTAATTCACATAATCAAGCTTCTAAACGCACCAGCACAAAAGCATTTTTAGAGCAATTCATTCAAACTGAAACATAGCATGCAACAGATCTAGTGCGTAGAGAATTTAACAAGGATTCTAAAAAGTCCTAAATCGCATCCATGCGATTTTTCTACGATTTTATATGATTTATCAAAGATCAAGTACGAAATCTGAAATTAAAACAAGAAAACACTTTTGCATCAAGAACCCTAGATTTACAGGAAATAAACAAAGCCATGATATCTGTAAAACAATGAGTCATGACATATTTATACAAAAAACCAAACAAAAACTTCTGCATACTAGATGACCCTTTCTGCTTTGTTCGTGGGGGGATTTCACGGGAAGGAGCAGGAACCGGCCTGGAATTCCTCGGTCGCCGGCAGGGAGGGGCGCTGGCCTCCTGGCGGAGGCCAACAGCAGCATAAGGCAGCGCAGGGCGTTGCAGTAGTGCAGCAGGCAGCCGGCCCGGCCACGAGCAGGCGCAGGCGAGCGCTCGGCGAGCGGCTCGGCCCGACGCGCATGCACGCTCGTGGCACGCGGGCGAGGCAGTCGACCCGCAGCGTGGGAGGCACGCATGGCGAGCGAGCCTGCGGGCGCACAACGCGCAGGGACTACGGCTAGGGCTGGCTGGGCGGCCTGCTCGGCGGGGGCGACGGCGGAAGGGCAGGCGAGCTCCATGGTGCCGGCCATGGGAGGAGAAGGGAGAGGAGACGGCTCATGGAGGAGGCCGAGTGAATGGGAGGGAGGACCGAGTGAGAGACGGAAGGGGGTTCGGTCCCCTTTTTTCTGCCAAGGAAGGGGACGTCGGGCAGGTGGCGCGGGGAGCCGTGCATGGGCGCCACGGGGCACGCGAGTCGGTGGCTGGTCGGCCACCACCGACTCCTTCATCTAAAACTTCCACGTAATTACGAAATTGCCATTCTCTTCAATTTCTTCTTTCAAAATTTCAAACCGTTGATTGAAAAGTTCATCGGAAAATACTGTTGCGAAGATCTCGATGAATAGAGCAACTTTGCTTTAGGAACCACAGTCAAATTCCAAACGGTTTGCGAATTATGAGTTCCTGGAGAAAATTTCGCGGGGACCGAAAACTGGCATTCCGGCAATCTTCGGGCACCTATTTTGCTATTTTCGGGTCTAATTCAGGTCCCGACATTTGAACAAGTTTTGTTCGTCTCGATCCGATCTACAACTTATCTTCACGTTGCGTTGACATGCGAGATCTCCAAATTGCCGGTCAAAACCGATTAAAATGTCGTCGGTTGCACTCGGTTCAAGGCTCGGAATATTTTCCGAGCATCTTCTCTGTTTCCGGGCAACACGAACCTTTCACGACTTTTGTTGTAGAGTTCAACTGGATTTCGGGCAAGCTCATGAGACTTGGTTGAGCTCGTATAATTATATCTGATTTATAAAGTAAACCGGTTAATTATAAAAGTCGTCATTTCATGTGACATTTTAATTCCAAGGTTCACGAAACTCTTCCAATAATTCATATAGATAGAAATAGAGATAAGGAACATAAAATAATTACCTTATCATATATTCCTGATATATGAACTAGGGTCTCTGAGTACTGGTTGATCCGATATAATTAGGCTTAATCACTTCTTAGCCTATGATTAACACCGAGGGTGTTACAGAGGGGGAGTCACTGGCCGAGTCGGCACTGGAGCAGCGAGCCGGCACACATACGGTGGAGTCGAAACTGCCGGTGCTGTGAAGTACGAGGACGACGGTGCCGGGTGCTGAACGTAGTAAGGCACGCCAGGAGGCGGCAGCTGAGGTGATAGTCTCGGTGCCTGACTGAACTGAGGCTGAGCTGACTGTCCTAGAAACTGGCCAAACTGTGACTGAGTTGAGGGGCCCGCAAACTGCCCAAACTATCTGGGGGCGGGCCAAGCTGAAACTGAGGCGGCCTCTAAAGAAACAGAGGAGGAGGAGCGCCAGTCTGCTGCAAGATATATCCCATGAACTGGAAGGTCATCGCCTGACTAGCGAGCAGCTTCTCCTGGAGCTGGTCCTGCCGGTCCTAAACTTGGGTCATCATGGCCACCATCTGCTGCTGAGAAGTGTCAAGTCTGTCCAGAACCCTCAAAAGGACAGGGTCGGTGGGCGGAGCTGGAGGAGGTGTTGTGCTGGAAGGACCAGCTGTTGTGTCGTGAGCTGCTGCTGGACGTGGTGGAGCAGGTCTGTGCCGACGGTAGTCGTCATCGTCGCTGTCAGAGGGGATCGGCTCAGTGCCCTGATCTAGGTCCTCCTGCCTGTGAAGTGCCTCTAGCTCTCCCTGTGCCACTGCATGCATCGCCTCGTCCTAGGTGTCAACCTCATCCATCTCTCTAGCCGGTACTGCACGGCGAACCCTCCGAAGTGCTCTATTGCCCCGACGACCATCAATCACGGCACTCATCATGTAGATCGGAAAGACTGAGGGTGACTGGTCAAGCTCACTAGCAATCCCTAGCACTGAGACTCGAAGAGACAGAGCTAACAAAGAACAGATCCAGTGCCCGTAGGGAAGCTGCCTCCGAGATACTATACCATCTGCTATGGTATCCTCCATCTCACACAGAATGAAGTCGACAATGTCAAACGGTGTCTGAGTGGTGATCGCTGCCAGGAGGTACTGCTGGAGGTTCGTGAGCACATCACGGTACCCGGTGCGAGGGAGAAGAGTGCGCCTCATCACGTCGTTAATGAGAGGAACGTGAGGGTGCAACTCGCCAGGAGACCGACTGCTACCGGGACCGAACGGTGGACTGAAGCAGGGGGCAACTAAGTCTGTGTCAGGTGGTGTGCCTCCAACTGCTCTGCGGGGTGGATCCACATTCCCAAAGCACTGCTGGTGTAGCCTCAGAGCAGCCTCTGTCAAGTGGAACCGAGCGTAGAGGCCTGTCAGGTAGGTCCGGTGGCGCTCGCCTCTAAAGGTGTACTGGAAGTAAGCGTGATCCGGGTCGATCTAGAGTGAGGCGTAGAACTCACGGACCCAGTACTCGATGTAGCTCCCCGAGTGGCCTAAGAGGTCAGCCAGCCCGGGAAGGTACTCAAGCAGAGGTCAAAGCACCTCTCCACCGGTCTCTAGAATGCGCTCAAGGGGGCACACTCGATGGGGTCGCAGCCGGATCCTCATGGTGCGGGCTGCGTCGTAGAAGTCCTTGTGTCGAGGGTGCCACCAACCAGGAGCAGCGTCATGGTGTCTCTGTACTGGGCACCACTCCTCAAGCTCAACAAGGCGGAGCTCGCACACCTGCTGTGTACAAGCTAGACTGAGATCGACATGAACTGGCATCATTGAGGGCCCTGTCATCGACGGAGGTGGTGGAACTGCCCTCGAAACTCTGTCACCACGACGAGGACCCTCAGGACGAGGGGCAACCTCGACACGGGCACGGGTAGACCGTCTGCGCGGAGGAGGCTGAGCTGTCTCTGTAGCGGCCTCTGGGGCCTGAGTACCCTCTGCTGCTGTTGTGGTAGCCTCTGCGGCCTGTGGCTGAGGAGCTCTGGCGGCTGAGGAGACTCGAGAAGACGGAGGGCGAGAACCAATCCGAAGTGAAGCACCACTCTCGGCCCTGTCCGTTGCATCAGCTGCTGCTATCGCTGCTAGAGCGTCTCTGTCCAGAAGCTTCCGCTTCTTTCCTGGGATCTTTGCCTTGGCCTTCCCCTTCTGTAGAGCGGTGGAGCGGGGAGGGCGAGACGGCTCGTCGTCAGGACCACCACCAACATTCTTGCATCAAGCCATAGCAATCAATCAACTGTCACACGGAAAGAGACCCAAAAGCCACTGCCACTGAGTACCAACTGTGAAAGCCCACTGACACACAAAGACACTGCCTCTGACACAAAACTCTGTTGTCACAGCAAGAGGCCCATATGCCACTGTCAATCTCTAGAGGCTTTGCCTCAATCCATACTCGCGGGCTTTGCCCTGAGTTCTCTGTCACTGCCACTGACCCGACTATCATAAAGATATAGAATAGATAGAATATATATAAGCAATATAATCATCGAGAGGTGCGAAAAGCCTATGGGAGCAAGCAATGTAGATAAGAGAATAGAGTGAATTTGCTAGCTACCTGAGGAACGAAGCGTGAATCCAATGCAAGTCGGGACAACGAACTGGGACACCACAAACAACGAACCGTCGACGGCTGAAACACGCGATTGACGAGTCGGTGATGAAACCCTATGGAGGTTAAGGGAGAAAAGGAAACCCTAGGGGGGAGGGGGGTTGCTGTGGCTGGCCGGTTGAGGTTGGGAGGGAACTAGGGTTCAGATTGAAGCCTAGGATTGGGGGTGCTCTGCTCGACTGAGAAGGAGAGCAGAGTAGGGTGGTGGTGGCAGGGAGACCGAGGTCTGCTCGGCGGTGAGGGGCAAGGGCGGTGGCGGCTCGAGTAGAGGGGCGCCAAGCGTCGGGGCGGGAGAGGGGGGTGGGGGTGAGCGCGCGGGCCCGCGGGAATGTAGCTGGCGCGTCTCGACGGCGGCGAGAAACGGGGGCGGCGTGAATGGCGAGCACGACGACGGCGGTTGCGACGGTGTACGGGAGAGGGAGAGTGGGGGATGGAAAGACAGAAGAGGGCGAGCACGACTCCGGACGCAAAAGGGAGTCCGGAGGTGCGACACCGGACGCAGGAAGGTCCCAAATCGAGCGACATGCTCTCTGTACTCTAATTATCCGAACGCAAGACTGAGTCCGGACGCAAGGAATAGTAGGGACTGGAGGTACTGTGCGAATGAATGCACAGTGGGGGAGGGCGACCGGACGCAAGAGGATTGGTCCGGACGGCTTAAAACACGCGTTCGGACTGCGCGACCGGAGCAACACAGAGATCATAGGGGCGAGTCCGGACGCAAAAGTGAGTCCAGACCAGAGGAATAAACAGCGTCCGGACCATGATCCGAAGCCAGACAAGCATTGTAATTTTCCTATCTCTCCCTTTGCTCTCTCTCACACCATTTCCAACACCAAAGAGACTAGAAAGAAAACATGTTGGACATGGAACGAGAACCATCACTCAAACCCTCATTGATTTTTCAAATAGTTAGCCTTTGGCTTAACTCTTTTTAGTGAAAATAGGCAATGAACGAGGGCGAGGAGCACCGTAAAATGGACGAACTCAGAGGATGTTCAAACTTAACTGAAAAGAAACGAACAAGCAACAAACATGCATATGCAATGCAATACTTGAATTTGAATCTAGTTGCTTGTCAAGTTTAAACCGCGATTAAGCTTATTCACACGCTTTGGGACGGTTATCTTAACCGCGTTAGACAAGCCTATGTGCACGTACATAATTTAAACATGAATGCAAGGTACCAACACAAGATCATCTTTTAGTGAAGTTACTTAGATCAAGCACATTTAGTTCACTTCTCAACCTACAAAAGGTTACTTCATCAAGTGGTTTTGTGAAGATATCCGCCAATTGATCTTCACTTCTTACACCAACAAGGGAGATATCTTTCTTTGAAACATGATCCCTTAGAAAGTGATGACGGATATCGATGTGCTTAGTGCGGGAGTGTTGAACCGGATTATTAGCAAGTTTTACCGCACTTTCATTATCACAAAGAAGTGGTACACTTTTAAGCTCAACACCATAGTCTAGAAGAGTTTGTTTCATGTATAGGATTTGTGCACAACAAGCTCCGGCGGCTATGTATTCCTCTTCCGCGGTAGACAAAGACACACTATTTTGTTTCTTAGATGATCATGATACAAGTGATCTTCCAAGGAAATGGCAACCTCCGGAGGTACTCTTCCTATCAACTTTGCACCCAGCATAATCCGAATCGGAATAGCCCACTAGTTGAAAAGTAGCTCCTTTGGGATACCAAAGGCCAATGCTTGGGTGTGCTTTACATATCTAAGGATTCTTTTTACGGCACTTAGATGGGATTCCTTAGGTTTTGCTTGAAACCTAGCAAACATGCACACACTAAACATGATATCGGGCCTAGATGCGGTAAGATATAACAAACTACCAATCATAGAACAGTAGAGAGTTTGATCAATAGGATTACCGTCCTCATCAAGGTCGAGGTGTCCATTTGTAGGCATTGGGGTCTTGATTGCCTTACAATCTTCCATCTTGAACTTCTTTAGCACATCATTGGTATACTTGTCTTGAGATACAAATGTGCCTTCTCTCAATTGCTTCACTTGAAACCCAAGGAAGAAAGTAAGCTCTCCAATCATGTACATCTCAAATTCCTTCAACATCAAGTCACCAAATTCCTTGCAATTATCTTCATTCGTCGAGCCAAAGATAATATCATCAACATACACTTGACAAATGAAGATATCTCCATCTTGCTTCTTGGTGAATAGTGTTGTGTCGACCTTCCCAATAGCGAATCCCTTCTTGAATAGGAAATCCCGAAGACGCTCATACCAAGCTCTAGGGGCTTGCTTTAGCCCATATAGCGCCTTGGATAACCTATAAACATGGTTAGGATATCTAGGGTCCTCAAAACCGGGAGGTTGATTGACATAGACTAGTTCATTTAAGAAACCATTTAAGAATGCACTTTTCACATCCATTTGATATAACTTCATATCATGGTGTGATGCATATGAAAGGAGGATACGAATGGCTTCAAGTCTTGCAACCAGTGCAAAGGTCTCCCCAAAATCTAAGCCTTCAACTTGGGAGAACCCCTTTGCAACTAGCCTTGCCTTGTTTCTAACCACTTGACCTTGATCATCTTGCTTGTTGCGGAACACCCACTTGATTCCTATCACTCTTGCATCTTGTGGCTTTTCTTCTAGAGTCCACACTTGATTGCGGATGAAGTTGTTCAATTCTTCATGCATAGCATTCACCCAATCTGGATTCTCAGGCGCGTCCTCTACACAAGTAGGCTCAACACAAGAAACAAAAGAGTGATGTTCAATAAATGAAGCAATCTTTTGGGACCGAGTCATTACTCCCCTTGAAGGACTCCCAATTATGAGTTCGTGTGGATGGGCTTGGAGTATGGGTGCGGATCTTCTATCAACCACTTGAGGAGGAGGATTAGGTGCATCAACATCTTGAGCTTGAGCCTCTACTTGAGCTTGAGGTATGAATGTATCTACATTTGTTTCCCTCACTTTATCATCATCATCTTGAGGCTCTTGTGATGTAGAAGGTTGAGCATTCGCATTATCTTCAACTTCTGTCACCACTTGATCTTCTTCTTTGGGGTTGATTGCACCGGTAGGCATGTTCTTCATAGCCTTCCTCAATGGTTCATCACCTACATCATCAAGATTTTCATTTGCTCCTTAGGAGCCATTAGTCTCATCAAATTCCAAGTCATACGTTTCTTCAACTAAGCCGGTGGCTTGGTTAAATACATGGTATGCTTTGGATTTCAAAGAATAACCAACTAGGAAGCCAATATCACATCTTCTTTGAAACTTCCCTAGATGTTGATGCTTCTTGTAGATGTAGACCACCTAAACACCCTAAAGAATGATATATCCGGCTTCTTTCCATTAAACAACTCATATGGTGTCTTCTTCAAGAACCTTTGGATGAATAATCTATTGGAAGCATAGCATGCGGTGTTGATAGCTTCGGCCCAAAACTTCTCCGGGGTGTTTATACTCATCTAGCATGGTTCTTGCAAGAGTAATTAGTGTCCGGTTCTTCCTCTCAACCACTCCATTTTGTTGAGGTGTATATGTTGCGGACACTTCATGCTTGATCCCAACTTCATCACAATAATCTTCAATCTTTGTGTTGATGAACTCGGTGCCATTGTCACTTCTAATTTTCTTGATCTCTACATCAAATTCATTTTGGGCTCTCTTGGCAAACTTCTTGAATGAGCTTGTGGCTTCCCCTTTGTCATGAAGAAAGAACACCCATGTGTATCTTGAATAATCATCCACTATCACAAGACAAAAGTGGTTGCCACCCAAACTAGCATATGTTGTAGTTCCAAATAAATCCATGTGTAGACATGAATGCTTTGTGAGGGTGAGTGTTGGCAACTTGCTTGCCAGCTTGACATGCACTACAAAGATTATCCTTCTCAAACACAACATCCTTGATGCCCCTAACCATTTCCTTCTTCAATAGCTTCTTGAGAGTAGACATACCAACATGAGCTAGCCTTCTATGCCACAACCAACCAAGAGATGACTTAGTGAACAAGCATGTTTGGAGGTTGGCATCATTTGATGAGAAATCCACAAGGTAGAGGTTATTGTGCCGAAAGCCTTTGAATATGACTTGACTATCATCAATCTTTGACACAATGACTTCATTTGGAGTGAACAAGCATTCGAAACCAAGGTCACACAATTGGCCAACCGAGAGCAAGTTGAAGCTTAGTGATGCAACTAGCAAGACATTTGATATTGAGTTGTCATTTGAGATTGCCACTTTTCCAAGTCCTTTGACCTTTCCCTTTGAGTTGTCCCCAAATGTAATCTTGTCTTGGTTGTTGACATCTTCTTCTATTGAGGTGAACATCCAGGGGTCACCGGTCATGTGTTGAGTGCATCCACTATCTATCACCCAATGACTCCCACCGGTCTTGTAGTTCACCTACACACACAAGAGATCAAGCTTGTTGTTTAGGCACCCATTGAGTACGGGGGCCCATTGCTTTCTCTACAAGTGACTTAGCCACCCAAAGTGTCTTTGGTCTATTCTTGTTGGGTGGTCCTAAGAACACAACAAGTGGCTTGCCCTTGACATCCTTGTTGATGACATAGTGAGCATTGTATGCAAAAGGCCTAGTGTGCTTGGGCAAGGGTTGTGGAGGTGGAGTTACACAATTGTGAGAAAAGTGTCCTTGCTTCCCACACTCAAAGCATGTCTTCATCTTTGGCTTTGGCTTTGCTTGATAGAAGTACTTGGCTTGTTGTTGATATTGAGCTTTGGCTTTAGCTTTGGCCTTCTTCACTTGAGCGTACATGTAACCAAGACCGGCTTTGTCATTCTTCATGACGGTGTTCATAAGGAGCTCACTTTGAAGATTGTGGCCCTTAGTGAACCTCTCCATTCCAATGGCTAGATGGTTCTTCTCATTCTTTAGCCTCTTGTTCTCTTCTCTAAGCATATCAACTTCAAGTTCCATATCATAGTCTTCATCTTGTGACTCAATCACTATTGACTTGGTTGACTTGAGCTTGATAAGATCTTGCTTGAGATTCTCATTCTCATTCTTGATCTTGACATAGTCATCATAGTGATCCGCCACAACCACTTGCTTGCCTTTGCACTTAGGCTCTTGGTCAATTGGCTCGACAATCAAATCATCACAAGAAGTGCCAATGTCAATCTTGACAATGGGGTTAGCAACAATAGGCAATGCATCTTCAAGACATTCATTAGATATAAGAAGAGTATCATAGTTCATTTTTACTTCGGTGCACTCTTCCCTAAGCTTGTTGCATCTTTCTCTAAGCTCTTGTGATGTCCTCTCTAGCTTATCATGTTTCTCTTTTAGCTCTTTGAGAGAGGATTTGAGCTCCTTAGCATGTGAGGATAAGGATTTGTTTTCACTTATTAGCTCATCACTAGCACTTGAGGTTATTTCAAGTTTTTCATGCAAGTCATCATTTTCTCTTTCAAGCTTATCATTTTTAGCTTGCTCCTTCTTCACAGTTTTAGTATACTTAGTGAGCAATTTTTTGAGTTCATCATAAGAAGGAGCTTGATATTCTTTTTCACTTTCACTACCACTATCATCACTATCATCATTATCCTCTATTTTGGATTGTACCTTCCGATCACCCTTGGCCATAAGGCATAGGTGTGTAGAGGATGTAGTGGAGGAAGACGGTGATGGTGGAGGAGGCAATGAAGTTCCAATGACTAGTGCGGCCACCTTCTCATCATCACTATCATCGTCGGATGAATCACTTGAATCTTTAATGTCGGTTAACTAATCACCAACTATGTATGCCTTGCCATCTTTCTTCTTTTGGTGTTGGAACCTCTTCTTTTTGAAGCCATCTCTCTTCTTGTGTGGCTTCTCATCTTTCTTCTCATCGTCACTTAACTCATCTTTTTGCTCTTTACCATTCTTGTACTTCTTCTTGTACTTGTCCTTCTTGGGCTTGGTGCAATGGTGAGCTAGATGGCCAAGGTCACCACAATTGAAGCAATCCATCTCCAACAATGGCTTCCTCTTGTTGCTAGTGAAGAAATTCTTCTTTCTTGAATCAAACTTGACATCGCTCTTGTTTAGCTTCTTTAGAATCTTGGTGGTCTTCTTCACCATTAGAGAGATGTTTGAGTCATCATCATCTTCACTTGAGGTATCATACACCATCTTTGACTTGCCCGTGTCATGGCTAGATTTGAGAGCCAAATCCTTCTTCTTGGTGGATGATGAAGCTTCATCTTCTTTGTGGATGTGCATGTACATCTCATGTGCACTGATCTTTCCCAAGACTTGAGTTGGTGTATAGTTGGAAAGATCACCTTGATGCAACCCAGTCACAATGTTGGTATACTTGGTAATTGGAAGCACACAAAGAATCTTCCTCACAACATCGACTTCATCCATTTGCTTTAGCCCAAGAACATTCAATTCTTCTACAAGAACATTTGATCGTGAGTATATTTCATTTGCATTTTCATGAGAAAGCATGGTAAAAGCATTCATCTTATTCATGACTAAGTGATATCGCTCTTCCCACTCACTCTTTGTGCCCTCATGAAGAGCACAAATGTTCTTCCACAACTCATGCGCATTCTTGGAAGTGCGCACGCGGTTGAAGACTTCTTTGCCAATGCCCCTAAAGAGGGTGTTCCAGGCTTTGGCATTCCACTTCTCATAGTGGACCTCGTCACCGAATGGTTCTCCATCAAATTGAGGGAATCCATTGGTGGCGGCTTTGAGCACACCAATATCCAAGGCTTCGAGGTAAGCCTCCATACACACTTTCCAATAAGGAAAGTCATTTTCATCAAACATGGGCGGCGGTCCATCCCCATGGGACATCTTGCTCTAGGCGGTGAAGCCTAAATTAGAGCAACTTGGCTTTGATACCAATTGAAAGGATCAAGATGCCCATGAGGGGGGGGTGAATTGGGCTCTTTTAAATTTCTAAGCAATAATTAAAACCTATCAAGAGCCAATTAACACCCTAGTGCTTTCCCAAGTGTGTCCTAGCTAAACAAGCAAGACAAGGCAATGAAAGCGGTAAAGCCCTATGCAATTCTACTCAAGCAACAAGAATATAATGCGGAATGTAATGCTTAAGAGTAAATGCAAAAAGTAAGGAGTATGGGCAAAGGAAATTGACACAACGACGTTTTGCCGAGGTATCGAGGAGTCGACACTCCCCCTGGTCCTCGTTGGAGCACCCGCGCAAGGGTATTGCTCCCCCTTAGTCCGCGCAAGGACTAAGTGATCTCTATGGGATGATTCTTCGCCACTCCGGCTCGGTGAATCGCCCACAACCGATCACAATCGAACTTGGGTCATCCACAAGGAACACCACCGGATGATCATCAAGCAAACCTCTGCGAAGCCGTCTAGGTGATGTCGATCACCAAAAGTAACAAGCACTAACTCTCACTTGACCAAGGCTAGTCTAGTGATTGAATGGATGCACACTTGCTAACTTTAGGGGCCTAGATGCTTTCACCGAAACACTCTGCAAAACACTAGGGGCCTAGATGCTTTCACCAGGGACACGCCCAGCAGGTAGTTTAGGTAGGCCCGGGACTACATGGAATTTGGCCCAAAAGTTTGTTTAGTACTCTAGGTAGCCCATGAAAATTTGGCCCATTGCTTGTCTCTTCCATTCTGTTGTCTGCACGAGGCGAGCAAGGAAATGTAGTTGTCTCCCTTTCCTCCTGGCTCCTGATTCGTGCGCGACCAACTGAGCAGGGCACGCGAATGGGTCTGTGGTCCAGTGGTAGGCCTGCCCGGTGGGACCCTACCCACCAGGGTTCAAACCCGGGTGTACGCACCTTTTCTGGAATTATTCCAGAATATTTCAGGTACATGCACACGTGCGCATTCGGTGGTACTGTGCGTTTCCCGCGTACTGGAGACGCTTCGGAGTCTCCCAATCTCTTCTTTGCGGTGTACAGACGCGCACGCGTGTGTGTACGTGTGGTGGTGGAGTGTGGAGTGTGTGGGTTGTGTGCATCCAAGTTGTACCGGATTAAAAAAAAACTGAGCAGGACACAGCAGGGTGGCATGAGGTCGTCTTCCTCCCCAACGCGACAAGCCTAGCCGGTGGCCGCCTCACCCCCACCGGCCGTTCGGCGCCAGGCACCAGCCCCACCCCGCTGGCCTCCCATGCCAGATCCCAGCTAGGCGCGGGGTGACCGTCGAGCAGCTATAGATTTTTTTAAAACTAAGTCCTAGATTTTTTTAGATAACTATAGAAAGGTGATACAGGGGGTATTTTGGTCACTTTTAACTTCTCTCTCCGGTCCACTTCAAGATAATATTACTTTCATAGCCATAGTTCTAAGAGCCAATTGTCCGTTTAACGAGTGTCTTCTAGCAAAGACAATGTTGAGTAATGTCCATCAGCAAATATTACTATTGACGCCTTATTCACAGGGAACTTGATGCTGAACCGAGGTGGCAACTCTGGACGAGTTGTTCCCAGCAACCAATAACAAGGTTGCTCGAAAAATGCTCTTCTCGAATGGCGGAGTAGGGGTCGTGCACTGAGAAGCAGAGGCATCCAACTCTGTAAAGTTATTTTGGGGTGCTCTTAGTTTAGTTGTTTATATGTACAAACATTCATGATACAAAATAAATATCATTAGATTCGTTATAAAATATATCATTAGATTCGTTATAAAATATATTTTCTTGAAAATTTTATTTATAGACAAAAGTGTTAATACTATTTCCTATAAGTTCATTCTCAATAGAAGTTTCAGTGAAGATTTATTTGTATTTAATAGTCTGTCACATATGTATTTTTTTATGATATGACAATGTTTTAATAATGAGAAAGATGAAATAAATTTCATGAGGATAAAACTCTCCTAGCATGATTTATGGACCGAAAGTAAATTGACATGTCATTTGCCATGACACATGTGACATATCATCATACACGTGGCATTATTATGTTCAACATGTTATGACGAGTTTAGTCTTGTCATTGCATCAATAACATGAGAGCTATTGTTACAATATCTTTATGTGGCCACAGAAGCTTGTTAGTGACTCATTTTCTGTGACAACAGTTAATTTATCGTTGCACGCAGGTAACGACAGGAAATAGGCTCTGATCATCATTCATATTCTGATTGCCATATATAGAAGCCTAAAATTCACCCGTCTCGCATTACGTTCTGGCGGCGAAGAGAGGAAAAATGTCTCTGTTTAACACGCACACGACACGACACACGACAGAATATATAGGCAAAATGAGCGCCTCTCGGGTCAAACATCGCTCAAGTTGTGAGTACCCTGCATCCAGGGGCGGAGCCAGCAATATGGCAAGGCATGGTAGCCGCCACACTTAAAATCAGCAACAAAAAGAAAAAAAACAAATATATATTGTATGTATATATGTGAATACAAACTGTCCTGTTTGGTTTTGTAGGCCTGATGACGATAGATATACATAACAAACCCAATGTTAATCCATCTAGCAGCCCACAGGTCCATTTTAGAATGGAAGGAGTATATGTTCATATAATTTCTTAGTGGACTATTATATAGTTATATTATATATGTTTGATTTTAAAAACTCCGCTATACCTGAAATTTTTTCATGCCTCTGTCACTGCCTGCATCTGCAGGATCCCATCCATTCATTCATTCCCCCCAGGTACCTAGGCCGTCTCTTCTTCTCTGGTGTGGTCAGCAGAAGAGGCTAGCTAGTTGTCTCAAAAAAAAAAAAAAGAGGCTAGCTAGTCAGTCTAGGAGTCGGTCGTCCGACGGCGGCGGTGTCGCGGAATCCTCGGCAGCCTTCCTCACAGCCTCCTTCAGCGACGCCACGTCGAACTCGCCCGCCTGCAATACATACAAATTTCAGTTTCACTAATTTGAAATACATATAAATACACAGCTTTACTAATTTGAAATTTCAGTTTCAGACTATCTAAATGTGAAAAATACAGTACGATCAAATAAACTGTACTACTACAGTACAGCCTACCGAGCGACTGCTGATTTTTTTTTTTTTTTTTGAGAAAAGAGTGACTGCTGAGGTGGGGCGACGGACGGACGGACGGTTAAGCTTTTGCGCGAGGAGTCGTTGAGTTTTCGCCGGCTGCCTGTTGGGCAGGCCCACGACGACCGTTCGTAATCCCGTTGACTTTGACCAGGATTGCCACCTCCTGCTTCTCCAGGCAGCTTGAAAGAGACACAGAAAACTACCGCCAGGGCCCAGCCGCCCTCAAAATCCCAGATTTGTCTCTTTATAAGGGCACCACAATGCAAGACTCTAACATAGAGTCCAAAATCATTTATTATTATTTATTTATTTATGATATTTTATTAATGTGATAGTATATTTATTGAAAAAAAATGATAAAAAAATAAGACTCTAGATCAAAAATATTCAAGCTAATAAATAGTTTAGACTCTATGATAGAGTCTGCATTGTGAGTGCCCTAAGCTTACCGTTGCTCGCAGCGTGAAGGTGGCCTGAGCAACATAATCGCCGCTGCCATCGCTGGGCCGCCGGCCGGCGTCGACGGCCACCACCGTGAAGCACCCAATGTCTTTGATCACGGCCAGCGCGTGGGTCACCAGCTCCGCCACGTCGCCCTGCGCCGCCTGCGCGTGCACCCGCACCGTCACCACCTCCCGGCGGCCCCGGCTGCTGCTGGGTGGCACCCGGCGGCCTGCTGACGACGAGGGCGAGGTCGACGCGCCGTCGCCGCCGATGTCGCCGGCGGCGGCGGTCACGTGCACCTGTACCTGCACCCTCTCCGACGCCGACGTGCCGCTCATCAGCCCCTGCAGAACCACTACTCGTTGCTCCAACAACGAAGTCGTCGGCCTTTCCTTATTATTGTTGGAGCCGCCATTGGCGTGCCGGTGGTGGTGGTGCTCCTGCTGAGCTCGGCTGTCCAGTCTCCGGTTCCTCGCCTCCAGGTCGCCTATTTGGGCTACCAGAATGTTCATGTAGTCCAGCGTCTTGGCCAGAACTGTAGCCTTGTCTTTCTACATTACATTGCCAAACAATGGAATGGGCATGCAAATTATTAGTGTCAAATTAACAGAGTGATGATCCATTAAGCAAGATTTAAGGTAGCGTATTTTAATCTAGTACGCACCAAATTAAAAGTGTATGCATATATATAATAAAGTATACCAAAATAAAGGTCGTCCAAACTAAATAAAGAAAACAAAAGACACGCTAGTACAAAATGTGTGTAGTATTTCATGCATACAAACAAACCAATTCATTTATATGAACCCACAAAAATGGAGTTACACAACAATACATATGAATACATATATTTGACGATTAATTAATCAAGCAAATCATCTTTTTTGAAAGATCAATATATGATCAAGCAAGTCATATATATACTGTAAGTGGGCAGTTTATATTACCTTTGATCCCGGCGGGAGCAAGCCTCTAAGCGCCTCGAAGCTCTCGTTGAGCCTCTCCCGCCTTCGCCGCTCTGATATCTTATGGTTCAGCTGGCTGCTCGTCGGCACCGCCGGGTCGTCATCGTCGTCTCCCTCCTGGCCCCCTCGCAGCGCCATCGTGGCGCCACCGGTGCGCTCCCAGCTGAACCTCAGCATGTGCATCCTCCTCAACATGGACTTGATCATGCGCTGCCCTGGCGCTCCCGGCGGCGTCCTGGGCGCCAGCGCCGCGTTGTACGCCCGGAACGCCATCGCCGCGCCTCGCCGCCGCGCGCGGTGGTGGTTGCCTTCTGGAGGAGGAGGAGGAGTGGCCGTGGACGTTGGAGTCGGCAGCGCCGAGGAAGACGGGGCGGAGATTACGTCGAGCATGGCCTGCGCCATGGCGGCGTCGTCGGCTTCGGCGCTCGGGAAACTGACGTGGCCGGGGCCATGCCAGACGACGGGGAGCGGTGGGCGCGGGTGGGGCGGAGGAGGCGGCGCCTGTCGCTCTACGGAGTACAACGGCGCTGGCGTCGTCACGGCGGCCAACGTGCGTTGGAGCGACGTCGAGACATCGGCCGCCGCCGGCGGGCTGCCCACGGAGACGGACGGCAGAGAGGACGACGGCGACGACGGTGGCAGCTGGAGCAGCTCCTCGAGCAGCGACTGCTGGAAGAAGTCCTCCGAGAACACCTGCTGCAGGGTGGACTCCAAGCTCATCGGGGATCCGCCGCTACTTGCCGCCGCCGTGGACATGCCGATCTCGACCTCGCCGCTCTCGCATCCCATGAACGCCGCCCTCTGCGCAAGCCAATAATTTCCCAAAGAAATTGACGATCATGTCTGTGTATACTGAAGTTATATACTCGAGTATATATGTTTACTGCATGATGATCGCGTATAAATGTGATCATACGATCATATGAGGCACGGTACGTGATTGAAGAAAACAAACCTTAATGTCAGCTTCCTGCAACATCACAAGCAAGCGAGAATAAAGCAAGCTCAGGATTTCATTAATTTGAGGATGAAAAGAAGCTAGCGAGCGAGGAAACCAACAACAACAACAAGAAGAAGTCCAGAAGAATCAAATGCAAATGCAACAACAACAAGACGAACGAAGGCGTGCACCGACCTGATAGAACTGCTGCTGCACTGGCAGCGACGCCGAAGATGTGAGGTCATGCGCCGGCAGCTCCATGTACGCACGGCCGTCCTTGTACGCCCACCCCGGCACGCACCTGTGTACATGTGCGAGCAGAGCAGAAGGAATGAAATCTCAAATTGCATTGCCCACAGCGAAGCCATGTGTGGGTGGGTCGCCGTCGCTGGCAATGGAAGTAGCTAGACAACTAGAGATAGCTAGTATACGCACCCGGAGACGGGTGCGCAGAGCGAGCCCCGGTAGGCGTCGAAGAGCGCGCGCAGGCGGTGGCCGTCACCGAAGCTGGGCTGGTCACCGCCTTCGCAGAGCCATGCGTCGACGCAGCACAGCAGGCGGGCGCTGCAGGCAATTCAATCATCCATTGCCAATCGATCGATTCAAATCCAGCCAACCATGCATCATGCATGCGGTGCGCGCGGATGCATTGCTAATGCTATAATAATGCATGTATTATATGCATGTGTAGTGTAGGTACCTGATGGCAGCAGCTGCCGAGGAGGAAGAAGACGAAGCTGGGTGGGCAGGGATGGCCGCCCAGGCGCAGAGGTAGGCGATGCCGGGGACGCGCGCCGCTGCCTGCTGGAGGATGCGCAGCCGGGACTCCTGGCCGAGCACGAAGAGGGTGTCCATACATCAGCGGCCGACGAGGTCTGCAGGATGAGAGCTGTGGTACTCCATGTCCATGGCTAGCTTGCTTGCTGCTGATGGAGTCGGTCGTCGGCCGTTGATGGAGTATTTATATCCGAGAAGTCGTCTACGGGGCCATGGCTTGTTGGCAGTGAGGAAGACGATCGATGTCGATGTGTGCAGATGTGTACGCGTGGGCACGCATGTGGATGTGAGTGGAGAGGAAAAGTAGTAGAGCCACGGACATGGACGACATGGACTGCCTGTGGCTACTTGCTTGCTAGTGCGACGGGGAAGGTGGTGATGCACAGCATGGATCGGAGGCAATGCAGCGGTGTGCCGGGGTTGAAAAGTACACTATACTACTACAGCCAGCCAGGCCAACAGGGGGGAAGACACCAAACAGCAGGTCGTTCAATGGTCGACGCCTGGGTTTGGCTGGCGACTATCCAACTGAGATTGATGTGCTTTATTTCTTTTTTTTTAGAAAAAGGGTCCAAGCAAGGTGGGGCACTAGGGATATATCGGGGTCTTTTAATTTGTATTTACCCAAGCTTGACCGTTTATATTATTCAAAAAAATTATGCAAATATAGTGAAATTTAAGTTACTCTTGAAGAAGTTTTATTACTAAAGTAATGGAGAACAAAATAAATTATATTTTGCATAAATTTTTTAATAAGACGAATGATCAAATTTAAGATAAAAATATCAAACAGACTAATTTATAATTTAAAACTGAGTTAGTACTAACCTTATTAATAATTACCTTCTCCTGCGCGCATGCAACTTTTGCATCACTCACTAGATATTATATATCCGCAATGCAGAGTCATTAGTTATAGTAGCCTCCTTTTTCTTTTGAAAAGAAATAGTACCTCTTAAGGTCCTTTCTAACTAATTAAGTGCAATGATTATACACACCCTCCTAAACTAAGGGTATCTAAAATTTTCAAATGTCTTAGGCAACTTGCTCTGTGCATTGACCTAGGCTAGAGGTAAAATGTTGATGTGGATTTCAATATTACTCCAAGCTTAGAAAAAGATACAGAGAAGGTACTGGTGGAGGCGAAGGGCGGAGTAAGCAGGGTGGTTGTAAGCAACAAAAGACGGTGTGGTTCAATCAAAGATTTGATTGGAGGAGTTTGAGCTACAATAGCTAGCATGGCAGAGGTAGGTAATGAACTTGATGGAAGTGTCGCTAGGGAGGGACAACTAGAGGAAGGTATAATAGGTGGGAGAGTCGACAACGCTTGTGCCTGATAGAGGTGAATTAGGGTTTGATGCCTGTTGGGGATATAACCTCGGCATATCCCCAGGGACCTTCTTGGGCCTGCCGACCAGGAGACGGCCCAGCCTACGAGGCCTTGCGGCACGTGACCAGCCCGTCATGCTTGCTAAGGACTCCTAAGAAGACTTGCTCGCCAAGGAAGATCCTAGTAGATAGACTCGGATCCCTTGCCATAGGGAACCGATCATAATCTGTTAGGATATGGAAATTGTAACCCTGCTCCCCGGCTATATAAGGCGAGCAGGGACCCCCCTCAAAAAACCCGAGACAACCTCTCTCAGATCAACTAAAGATCTTGTAACCTAATACGCAAGATCAATCTAGCCACCAAAACACCGGACGTAGGGTATTACGGTGATTTACCGGCCTGAACCTGTCTAAATCGCCGTGTCTACACTCTCTATGGTACGCTTGATCGTCGTCGCCACACCTCCGCCTACAATCTACTACCGTGGGGTATCCCCTAGGTAGACCGCGACACATATTTCGTCGACAGTTGGCGCGCCAGGTAGGGGGCGTGTGCATCGACTTCATGGCTCGTCACATGGTCACCTTCCCGGACTCGATGGTCCTTCCGGCGCTCGGCACCATTATCCAGATTGGATCTATGTCTTGGACCATCGGATCCGCGCCACGCGGGGTAAGTTCGCCACCATCTCCGTGTCATCCTGCCATACCGAAGTACCACCTGCGCAAGGACGTCAACATCGACGACCTGATCGGCGCTGTCGATCGCGCCAACGCCGGAATCATCAGCTGCATCGACCTCGTCTAGACGGCACGACGCCGACTCCCAGGTCACCACGGTCGTCGACCACGCCGCCATCGGTCTCCGCCGAAGACAATGGTCACGATGACCAGGGACACTCACCCCTCCCCAATGATGCCCTAAGGGCTCAGTAATCAGGCCGTTGTCTTCCAGTGCCAAACGCATCGACTGATCTCCGACCAGATTCCCCCAGCACCCATCGTGAACACCGTCGTCATCTCCCCGGTCTCCGACGACTCCAACCAGGCAGTATCTCTCGATGGCATGGTCTCCTCAGCCTCGGTCGCCTCCACGAGGCCTGAAACACCCGGTTCATCCGGATCGACCAGCTACATCCCAGAGTTCCCCCCAGGTTTCGGGGGGATAGTTTTTCAAGTCTCCGCCGACAGCGTCCCGCGCGACAACGAGACGGAGGTCGATCGCATCGTGAGGGAATAGCGCAACAACAAGCGCACACGACAGCACAAACGGGAGCACATCGAGCAAGAGAAACGAGACGAGGAGCACCGCGAACGCGAACGACTTGCACGTGAGCAGCGCGAGCGGGACCGGAGAAATGGTGGTCGCATGCCAGGACGTAATCTCCAGAATGAGTTCGGCCGGATAGGCTACGTTCCGATATACCCAACTCTGAGCACCAACCTCGCTGCGGCAACATGCGAGCTGTCCAAACTCCCCCCTACGCCCAAGACAGAGAAAATAGGAGCTCACCTCAAAGCAGCAGTGGTCCAGGTGAATAAGGCGGCCCACCCGTCTGAATTTTTTGATCACTCTCACAACAGAAACCACCCCAGAAGCCCCCTGCGGGAGTACATGCAAAGATCCCCGCCACGTGACGGTGAAGCACGCGACGACGCTCGGCGTGAGCGAACGTCGGAGCAGGCACGCCGTAGCCCTCCGAGGGAGTACAGGCGAAGATCTCCGCTACGCGATGGGGAGGAACGCGGCTACCTGTGACGCAGACGAACATTAGAGCCGGCGCGACGAAGCCCTCCGTGGGAGTACCGAGGCAGATCCCTACGGCGTGACGGTAATCCAGGACGCGACCTAACACCACCACCCGTTGGAAATTTGCGACATCTTTCCCCTCGCCTACGCGCTGTCCGGTGGCCAATGAATTTCAGGGTAACATCGGTGGACAAATACGATGGCAAGATAAACCCAGAGCAATGGGCCTCCACCTACGAGATCGTCGTATATGCTTCGGGAGGAAACCAAGATGTGATGGCCAACTACCTCCCCGTGATGCTGTCGACCACGACCAACAATTGGCTCCAGAAGATCCCTGAAGGCACAATCGATAGTTGGGAACAACTCAAAGAAATCTTCATTAAAACATACAAAGCCACGTGTGTCCAGCTGGGAACGCGTTACGACCTGGAAAACGTCCGCCAGAGGAGCAACGAGAGTCTCCGCGAATACATCAGGCGTTTCTCCGATAAGCGATTAAGCATCACGGATATCTCCGACCCAGAGGCCATCGCCATCTTCTCTAACGGTTTACGCACCGACGAACTCAGAAACAAGCTGGCACGGAAGATACCAACGACCATATAAGAGCTCATGACGACCGCGAATCCTTACGCCAACCAAGACGACACCGCCCGAAGCAGGGAGACCAGGCGACAATACTCCCGCTCCCCGGAGCACGGAAGGGACAGGAATCGCTGATCAGACTACCGCAACGATGGAAGACCTGGTGATCACCGGGACTATAGATCGAGCAACTCCGAGCGCTACCCGCAGAAGTACGATTACAGACGAGACGATCGTTACGTCGCTAATACAAATGCCAGACCAAGAAAGAACTACGATGAAAGCTACGAGAAGATCCTCAACGGCCCATGCCCCATACACAAGAACGGTAAGCACTCCATGCGTAACTGCGACCTCCTTGAGCAGGCGGTGAAAGGAAGAGGAGACAAGAGGGCAAAGAAGGACGTTCCCGACAAGGGCAGAGATCAAGAACCACCAACACCGGAGTTACGCCCACCATCAACGACGTACTCCATCTTCGGAGGCGTTGTGGTCGTTGAAGCAGAAAGGAGACGTCACCAGGTACGCAAGGATGTCTACTCGGTAGCAGCAACAGGAGAGGGTGCGGACGACACACACCACCTAGACTGGTCAGAACAGCCCATCAGCTTCTCCAGAGAAGATGAGTGGACAGACTTCAGGTACCCTGGTCGCTTCCCGCTCATCGTTGATCCAACCATCGCCACGTGCCGCTTCAGGAAAGTACTGGTCGACGGCGGCAGTGCCCTTAACATCATATTCACCGATGCCTTCCGTCAACTCGAGTACTCCAAGAAAGACCTCATGCCTGCGAACTTCTCCTTCTGGGGGATCATCCCCAACAAGGCGTCAACACCGGTAGGCCGGATCACCATCCCTGTGCAGTTCGGCAATCAAGATCACTTCAGGGTGGAACACATCACCTTCATCGTCGCCGACCTTGAAACAGCCTACCACGCGATACTAGGCCGACCAACACTTTCCAAGCTCATGGCGGTTCCGCACTACACCTACATGGTGCTCAAGATCCCGACGTAGCAAGGCATCCCCAGCCTCCGAACCAACCTCAAGATCGCATAAGAGTGCGAACAGCAAACGATAAACGCCGTCGAAAAGCCTTGTCTCCCAGATGCGTATAGCCCAGAAGGCAGCGACAGCCCGCCCGCGAAAAAATAGAAGGAAGCAGAAGAAGCAGCGATCACCCCCAACTCCGGCGGTGAACAAGCATAGAGGTCGATAGCTCCGAGTAATGCAAGATGCCCTAATATAATCCTAATTCAATAAAGTTTGTACTGTTCTACCTCCAAACAATGAATAAAGGCGCTTTATCTCCATTGTATCTCATCTAACCAAACCTGTTATGAAATGCTCACGGCGTACGACAATCTTAACAAAGCGCCCACGACGCACAAAGACCTTTGCGACACGCTCATGGCATAGATTAACCACTCCAAAGACACTTACAACTACCCTCATCGCAACAACGCCGATAACACACGACGACCACAACAGTGCGACTACTAACGATCGACGACCTCTCCAAAACACTCCCATAGTGTTCGACGACCTCTCCAAAACGCAACACGACGTTTCTCCAAACAGCCTAGCCATAACCAAAAAGCTCTCGAAGCTGGTCTATCAATGGGTCATAGTGAATAGAAGTGGCTACCCTAAGCACTACGACCACGTTGACAGACCTCCTAAGTGACACTTTCTCATAAACCGGGCGGTGTCATTTAGGTCGGGAGCCATGAGGCTATGCGCCCAGAATCTGTATACGACCACGGTACGGTCGACGACTCTACAAGCAGCATGGCTATTCGCCAAGCGTCTGCAGGAACGGTCGCCACAGGCCATAGTCACGCCACGATTAGTCCTCTCGGAAAAAGGACCTGACCCTGGTATCATCCAAAGCGTGCATGAGCTGTTCGCCCTCTGCGCCGCAGGTTGCCAGCAGCGTACCTCCTTGGGAGTCCTTATGTATCCTACGCGTGAAGTGGCGCTAGCCCTACGATCTGGAGCATTTGAGACCCAAGGCAGAACGACTCATCGCTACGGCTCACGACTAGCGGGCACAACAAGACATGCAAGTGAAACAAAAGCTCACCGCCCGGATATATTACAACTTTGTAGTTTTCACTTACACGTCCGACCACTCGTATCCGAGATACAAATCACCCTTGTCTTGCAGCAAAACAGAGCATGATAACAAAGTCGACATTGGAGAGACAACGTCTAAAGAAAAGTTATTCCAGCAATTACAACTTCATCCTACTGATGCGATAAGCGACCACCTCACAAATGTTCCTAGTCCAGAGATCAAACTCATGATGAATTTGACACTGCAAGCTACAGTACATAATGACCCATGGTATCTCACCAAAACAACGACACTCGTTCCAAATGCATTGATAAGGCCCGACGACGATGACTAAGTTAGGCACATCCTCTGGGGCACGAATCCCCAACCGTTGCCGGATCCTGTGCATATCGTCACGAGAACGCTCCCGAAGACGACGCAAGCTTCGATCACAAAACCGACCATCTGGAAGAGCACCTTCGACGAGGCGACCAAGGATAGCAGGCGTCTCCGAATTCGCCGAATCAGCATAATACAACATCATAGCCCTGAAGTACATCGCGGCATCATCTCCGGAAGCCACCGCCCTTCTAATAAGATCCTGCCCACCAGGATCTCAGCCGAAAACCATCAACCGCTCCAAGCCACAAAAGAACAACGCCTCACGGTGGTCGACATCGAGAAAGCGCTGCACAAAGGCAGACTCCAAGAAGGCATAGTAGGGTCGACAAAAGTCCTAAAGACGCCGAAGAGACACGAGCCGAATCGTCCAAGCATCATCACAAAATCGGCAGAAGAGGCGGCAGATTGGGCGAATCCTCGCATACTCACGCACATTATCGCCGCCGTCGATCACTTGAAGAAGAATCCGAAAGACCAACTCCTCCGGCAGTGCCAGCAGGACGGAGAAGCCAACCGCAAGGCGCGTACCGTCTCCCTCCATCTTCGCTGATCAAACCCTAGCACCAACGAACTCTCCTACACTTCGCCCAAAATTCGCTAGTGGCAAGCGTGGAGATTGTTGAACAAGACGGATCGAAATCCCCACGAATCACCACGGATATATAGTACTGAATCGCCGGCTATTCGAGTCCTAATCGCACTAAAGCAAAGAAATGCGACATTTCCCATTCCGTCAACCACCGGAGTAACCCTTTATACCAAGCGGCGCGGCGCTTCGACTTCCAGGGTTTTTGGGAAACCGCAACGAGCAAATACGGAACCGCCACGCCACCTACCTATTACGCCCCAAAAACGGGCCGACAATCACGGCCCATTTACCCCTCCTTTTCCTTACATGTTTACTTAAAGTTAATTCCCCGATTCATGGTTAATAGTCCTCCTTGCAATTTCACCAATGCTACAGTCTCGGGGACTGGACGCGCATCTTTGTTATTTTTTTAGGAAGAGGATATAACTACAGCAACCTGGCCGACACGGTCGACAGAGCTACACGCATAAACACGCTAGGGGACTCCGACAACACCGACTACTACCCTCAGTGCCAGTTGCATTCCCGACCAGGCTCGGGGACTTCGCCTAGCTCCACGCCAAGCAAGGCTCGGGGACTGCGATCAGGGCGCCAGAAAACGACCACCAGACAGACAACACCCAGGGACTGACGCCCGGGGACTGTGAATAAAAACCAAAAGACCCCGATACAAGAATCTCTCCGAGCTCCTTCCATCAGGCTCGGGGACTACGGGTATTCGTAGTCGTTTATCATTAAACTAGTATTTCAATCCTTTATTTTCTACATACTTGATCCTGATGCAAGAAGCTACTCGCTACTCACATCAGGCTCGAGGGCTATGGGTACTTGCAGTCGTTTTTGCATATTTATGCCCCAATCTATATTTATATACTTTATTCACTACTTTATAAAGCATGGCAACACATGCATACTTCACCTGCTACCATGCTCGGGGACTAAGTGGGTACACTTCACCTTGCGGTGAATGTACTGGTCTTGTTCACAAACAAAGCTCTGTTGTTTTAATGTGCAGTTTTTGCAGAGCCTAAGTGGGTACACTTCACCAGGGGAAGACCTTTCAAACGTTTTTTCTTCTTCAGCACGTCACGTTCTTCCAGCAAGCAGCCGCAGCATCCGGCAAGGCGATCGGCTCGCACGCCAAGTTATGACGTTCTCGACCAAATCGACCTAGTCGGGAGACCTCTCCGAGCAGCACCTCGATCAGCCATGCTGGTCGGGACTCTATGACGACCAACCCGCATGATGGCGACCAGCTGGACGCCTCTCAGGATGACGCCGCAGGCTCGCCAGAAGAATATAATGTGCTCGGGGACTTGTTGGGGATATAACCTCCACATATCCACAGGGACCTTCTTGGGCCTGCTGTTGACGGTAATTACAAGCTATTTTATCACCATCAAAACACTGTCAACATCCTCATATTCAATGGAAAACAAGAATAGCATGAACATAATTTACCCAATAACTAGTTCCACATGTCCCATGACTATTTGATGCAGGTAATGACAAATGAGGTCTTTTGGGAGCCAGTGGGCCCACTTAGGGGGTCAGCCAACCACCCTATGGACCCACTTGGCATCCTTAGCCCCCATGATCCATGTAACACCCTCAAGAATACTCTCTACCCTTGGATCCAAGCATATTCACCTCTCAATGGTCTAGATTC
Source organism: Microstegium vimineum (assembly GCA_022036555.1). Lineage (NCBI taxonomy): Eukaryota > Viridiplantae > Streptophyta > Magnoliopsida > Poales > Poaceae > Microstegium > Microstegium vimineum. The sequence continues at coordinate 10,777,091 of CM039122.1, read as the reverse complement.
ACAACACAAGGATCCATAGGCCCAACATGACATATTTCCAAGTATGGCAAATGTGCACAAGGCATACACCATCATGATGGGCATTACGTCTAGAAGCCACCTGCAAAAGATGAGCCCATTTGGCCACAAAAGGCATTCGGCCGAATGCCTAGGTGGGGCCAGAGACCACCCACAGTCCCCCTGACCAGTGGGGTCAGCTTCTAGAAGAAAAGTGGCAGGGCCCACCTGCCATAGGGTTCGGCCGAATCACCATATGGTGGTTCCAGCTCCCCACCGACTTCCTACATGCTACCATGCATCCACTTGATCTCCTCCATTCATTTAAGACGATTACAATGACGGTTTCATCCTACGGCGACTGATGGAGGTGGCGCGGATCGCTGACATGGCACCGGAGTAGCCCCTACTCCACCTCTAGCTATAAATAGACCCCCTAGGCCCTCACTCTCACTCATGCCTCATTGGAGAAACTACTCCTTAGTAGTAGTGCTATGCTAGTTGGAGGAGAGTGAGGGAAGTCTTTTGGAGAAAGCCCCGGATCTATCGGGAATCTTCTCCGGAGCTCTACCTCAGCGGATGCGATCCTCTTGTATGTTCGACACTTGTAAGTGATACATCCGAGTTCTTTATAGCAATTAATATTCTAAATCTGGTTTAGCTGTTATACACCTTTTCATGCTTGTTCATCGCTTTACTTTAAGTAGAGTGCTTTAGCCTTAACGTAGGGTTAAAGTAGTAAGAATAGTGTAGACGTGGTGTCTAGACTAGATCTTGCCTTTGTAAACCGCTTATCGCGCAAATTGTTTGTGGATGCTAGTAGAAGGTGACAACTCTATCTAGTCTTCGTATTCCACCACGTGTGTCAGATAAGTTCTTAAAAGGTAAGGCCTCAATACAACATGATGGTGCGGTCCGGTTAGAGTTTTGCCCTCTTTCTGATCTATCCCATCGCCTCCTGTAAGAGAAGGGCTGATAAAGCTAGTATAACCAGCTTTGCCTTGTTAGATATCTTTGCTACATAGAACCTCTCAACCCAGTTATCATAGTCTCCCTTGATTCATCATAGGACATATCTTTAATCCTAGTTAGACACTATCGTTCCCTGAGGAAAATACAATACCTGGAATACTCCCGGTGAAGTGCTACATCGGTATAATCTGTGCGCTTGCGGATTTATCCAATAGTCATAAGAAATACCAACAAGCATTTCTGGCGCCGTTGTCGGGGAACGGTAGCTTTTAACTAGTACCCTTTGGTCCTATTATCCTTGTTTCATTTAAACCTTTCTTTCCACATATACACTTATGGATCAAACACCTCTCTTCGAGTATGGTGCTCCAATGGGCTCTAGGTTGGAGCCACCTAGTTCATCTCAGACTATATTAGACATTCATTATGAGCTTCGCCCACGCCTCATATGGATGGTTCAGAACAAACCTTTTTCTGGGGATGAAGACGAAAATCCCTACACTCATGTACGAGACTTTGAACAATTGTGTTCATGTGTCCACATCCATGGGATGAGGCGAGGTACCCTTAACTGGAAGCTATTTCCATTTTCTTTGATGGGAATAGCCAAACAATGGTACCTTTGCCACGTAGATGACGCAAACGGAGAATGGGAAAAGTTACAATCCAAATTCTGCCTAGCTTTCTTCCCCACTCCTCGAGTTGTTCATCTTCGAAAAGAGGTCATCAACTTCTCCCAAAAGGAGAAAGAACCTCTTGGTATGGCATGGGCCCGTCTCTTAGATCTAGTATCATCTGGCCCTGATCTTGCTATAACCGAGCCAACATTGTTACAACATTTTTATGGCGGTCTTAGCAAAAATTCTGCACAAATTCTTGACATGACTTTTAGGGGAGCCTTCCTGTGTTTACCCGTTAGTGAAGGGAAGAGTCTTCTCATGAAGATTCTTGAAAACACCCCCTACATTAACGTTTATAATGAAGGACCCATAGAAGGAGAAAAACCATTCCCTAGAAAAGAAATCTCGATAGCCGAATCACCACCACTCCCATCCAAAGATTCTGCCATCGATCCTAAACCACAAATACCACAAATCTCGAAGGAAGAATAAATTCAACATCTAAACCATTCCTTCGAGTTCGAGGCTAACCTTTCATATGATCTTGTTGGTTTTGGGAATGCCCACAATTATCGTATCCAAAAGAGACCTAAGAAACATCTTTCTAGAACTCTCATGGAAGGATCTCTTCGAAAGTCTCCCAAATCAACATCATCTTGTGCCTCGACTTCCCACATGGCACATCAGGAAAAGCTTGGGATATTTGATGAAGAAATGTCGAGTGAGCTTATAGAAGAAGAACTAAAGTGTTTAGAATCCAAATCTATTCTCTCCTTCTCTATGCCCACATCTGACTTATCTTATGAACCCATCCTTGATCCTGATGATTCCCCATGTGTTCCTTCATTCAAGTCTTATGATGAACCACTTAATGACTTCGGGAATTCATTAAGACACTCGAGGCATGGAAGCCATGAGGGCCATAAATCTGACCAAGAGGAGCGTAATCAACGGTTAGAGCCTTTGTCTACCGTTATAAGTCAAGAATGGTTGGATGAGGCCAAATCCTCAAAGGAAGTAACTAAAATGCCCACACATGTGAGGAGAATATCCTATCAAGTGTTGGGCATTGATAGTGAAATTTGCTACGATCCTAGCCTCGGGATCAACATCATTCCTCATTTCCATGTTCCAACATCATCAAAGAATCATCTATCCCAATCACAAAAACAGCTTAGACTCCCTAATGGTCAAATCCTTGATTGTTTAGGAGTCCTTCATGATGTTCTTGTGGTGGTTGATGATCTCAAGATCTTCCTAGATTTCCACATCTTGGACCTTCCTGGACTTTCCTTTCATCTCACTTTTATCGGAAGGCCAATCATGAGAATCTTGGAGAACACAACAGGAAATGAGAAGCTTGATCATAGAATAGGTGAAGATTATCTACCCATTTGGTCTTCCTGACCTCTCATCAAAGGGTTAGAATCTAAACCAGTTCTTGATCCACGGGGTGAGCTAATGTCAATCTCGCCAACAACCATGACTCATTCAAGCCTTGAGAATGACTTGAAATGTCATGAGAAAGAAAGTGCTCACCCATTCTTTGAAAGGGAGAATGATGTCAATGAGCATGGAAGTTATACTCCAATCTTCCAATCAAATCCATGCTCAAATGAGAAATCTCCCAAATCAATCCTTCTCTCGACCATGACTACACACATGATCTACAATCCCTTCATTCTTCTTGTTTGAAAAATCTTTGCAAGGATGGTTGTAGATGTGTTTGTCTACCATAAATTTTGCAAATCTCGTAGTGGTTTTAGTCTTAAGGATAGGTTTGAAAATGTTGGAGTTGAAGGGGAAACCGCTTCACCAACATAAGTTACAACTTGAAGGTTTCCCAAAGACAAGCTTGTGTCTTAAAATTAAGCACTTTTGGGAGCTAACCCAAGTCTTCTTCTTTTCCATTAAAAGTTTGCTAAAAAAATATATATAAAACAAAAAAAAAATATTTCTAGTTTCCCAAAATTCTAAACTGAATAAAATGACTTTGTAAAAAGAGATTAAGGGAATATTTGTGAAATTGTTCCTTCGGGTATTTTTGTCACTAACCATTTCAGGTTTGAACAAAAAGAATGATGGAGCAAAACACAAGGTATGTCCAACCAAACATCCTTCAATAATGAAGCACATTTAAAAGAAAATTTCACATCATAGACTTGGATTTTCACATTGTAAAATGTTGCAAAATCCAAGTATGGGGGAGTGGATTTCTCTAAGAAATTCATGACATGCTTCATTCTTAATTTTGTTTGGATGTCTCTTCCTTGCTTTCTCTTTATACCTTGCTCATCTTGCTAGTCATATAAATAATAAAAATTATAAAAAAATGCAAATGCTATCTGGTTCACCACCCATGCTCTTGTCTCTTTTAAGTGAATCTCTTTATGCCTTCATACTTCCTAGTTCTATTTTGAGTATGCTTTGGTTTGGGAGTAGTGTACATACTCCTATAAGCTCTTTAATTTAAGCGTGGTGCTTAGGTTAAATAGTTTTCCTTAATCAAATTAGACATGGTGTCAAGTTTGATTAATGTACCAAAAGTAAACTTGTATGGAATTTGGTTGTGCTCTTGGACTAACCAATGCATGATAACTTCAAAATTTTGGTGGTTAAGTCATGAGATCTTTCATAGAGACAAATCAAGGGTTGAGGTAGTAATGAAATAATCTTACAGATCTTTGCCTCAACCTTGCTTACTTTTAATAAATTGGTGAAAAATGATGGGACATCTCTTTCTATGCTAAAATGCTGAAATCAACTTTTCTATACCATAAAAGATGTCCTCTGTTTCTATGACAATAATGCCCCTGCTTCGAATCATATGTGAATTCCTTCGTGTATATGTTGTCCACTAATCCTTTGCAGGAGAGAAGCAATGAATGGAGAAAAAGGGTCTGAGTACAACGCGACGATTCATAGAAGAAAGACCATTCGTCATCAACAATGTCATGACGCAAGGAATCATCACGCTTCGAGATTACGGCTGCAACACCTATAAAGATAAATGACCAACATCTTAAAGTTTTCTATGAGCATGAAATTCCTGAGCAAATTAGAACTAAAATCTACATGTTTCAACTTTTTTGTTCAAATTTTGAAAAAGACCTTAGAAATGGCCTAGACTCAGCCTTGACTCAACCCTCGTGAAAGATCGGCCCATTTGGCCTCTAAAGTTGTTCAGCCGAACCTATCTTTGGGCCAAATAGCCCGAAACTTCACGCGACGACTCACCTGACCCTTGACGTCCCCCTCGTGAAAGGTCGGCCCATTTGGCCACTTTAGTGGTTCGGTCGAACCTGTGTTTGGGCCAAACAACCCAAAACTTCACGAGACGACTCACCTGACCCTTGACTTCCCCCTCGTGAAAGGACGGCCCATTTGGCCACTTAAGTGGTTCGGCCGAACCTATGTTTGGCCCAATCAGCCAGAAACTTCACGAGCTGACTCACCTGACCCGGTCAAGTTCGAAACCTGGCTCCTTCGTTCAAAATCTTTCAAAAAGCATTCGGCCGAACGTAGTTTTGGCTCTTCAGTCATGTCCATTGCTACTGAGCGCTGGACCGACATTCCTATCCTGTTTCCGGCACGATCCAAGTAAAAATAGAGGCGAAGGACGTTGAATTCTCTCTTCTTAACCTCTCCCTCTCCTTCTTCCTCATCTCACTTTGTTCTTCTTCACCACCAGTAGAAATACCATCTCCTATTGCTTCCCTTCTCTCCTTGCTTGACCTCACCATGGTTCCACCAAGAAGAAGAGTGAAATGGAAAAATTTCTACGTGTTGTTGCCAAAGAAAGCAGTACCAACTTAGAAGAAAGAGTTTCTAAGGAGAGAACGACGCGTCTCGATCTTGAAGATAGCTTTAATGATCTTCGTATTATCTGTAACACCCACAAATTTGAATGCAATTACAATAGATGAAAATGATTTATTAAAGGATTTTGTGAGCATTTCATTTAGTGAAATAATAAAGTTTATAGAATTAAAATCAATTCCTAGTTTAGTAACATGAGTGTGCATACATGCAGCTACATAATTCTTATTGAATGGTTGAGTTTGCAAAACCAAAATTCAAATGAATTCATATTGTTTGGAAAAGGATTTTGAAAAATAAAAAGAAAATGTTTTGCTCTTTCTCTTTCCCTCCTGAAGCCCAGCCCACTCCTTTCCCCCTCTCTTTCTCTTCTGTCGGCCCAGCTAGAGGCCGAAGCCCACCAGCCCACCAGAACGCCTACTCCCTTCCCCTCTCTCTCTCTCTCGGACCATCAGGTCCCACTTGTTGGCACCGAACCTCCCTCTCTCTGCTCTCCTTCCTTCTCTCTGTCCAGCGGGTCCCGCCTGTCAGCGCCGATCCCCACCGCTCCCTCACTCCCTCTGTCTCGCTGCCGGACGGTCCCACCCGTCAGCTCTCTCCCCCTCCTCCCGTCGTTTTCGGACGCGCGCGGACGCGCCACGGACGGCAACCGCCGCACGATCCCCGCTCCCTCTCACCCGCGCCCACGTCCAATTTCGTCGGCCGCAACCGCACGTCCCGTACACTCTGCTCTGCGCTATAAAGCGGCACGCCATCCCTCTGCTCTCCCCTTTCTCATCTGTATTCCGCCGAACGTCGCCGCCACCGCTGTGTCGCGCAGAAACCACACCGGAGCCCTCGTTTCGCTTCGGTAAGCTCCGTTTCGCATCTGCTGCGTGTTTCCGGGGACACAGCGCCTGACTTTCCCCTCTGTGATCTGTTCTAGGCTGCGGAACGCACGCCGGCGCACGCACTGCCGTCACCGACCGCTGCCGCACGTCGACTGCCTCCCTCGAGCCTCTGCCGCCCTCCAAACCGCCTCAATGAGCTTCGCCGTCGCCCTCTCTTCCTCCCCGTCCTCTTAATTTGGCCAATTAGGCACCGAACACGCCGTTCCGATGCGCTCCGAGAGCGGCGTCAATGGCGCCGCCGTGGTCAGCCGACTCCGGTGGCACACTACCACAACCGAGCATCCCGCGTTTATCGCACGCACGCACCGCACCTCTCGGACCCCTCAATTTGGAGGATCGTAGCCCCTAGGGCCTTACCCGCAAGTACCCGCGCCGCCGTCAATGGCGCCACCGCGGACCACACTGTTCCGGCAGTCCGCCATCTCAACCGAGCCTCTGTCGCACTCGCACGAGCACACAGGTCCTTTCCGTGCTTTTGGTTGAAGCCGAGATGGTCAGGATCCATGGCGCTGCCTCTGTCTTCCTCCCCACGTTCGACCGAGTGCACCATCGCACTCGCCTCGGTTTTCTCTCCCTTCCCCTGCCCTTGCTTCGCGATTTCGTGGCTGGAATCACTGATCCCGTGAACTCCGGTGAGCTACTCGCCGTCGTCTATGGCGAGCCACCGCGGTCACTGCCCCCTCTGCCCGACTCTCTCCCTCTCCCTCTCTCTGATCTGCTCTGAGCCGTCTGATCCAAAGCCAACGGCCAGGATTAGAACCCCGAAGGTGTATGGACCCCGGTCCACGGTGGACCGGTGGACCGAAGTCCCGCACACGGTCCACGCGCCCTCTGTGGACCGCGCCTGTCACGCGACGCCACGTGGCAGACCCGTCAGCCCCGTGCCGCAGCACTGGCGTATTTCAGGGAATACGTTTTCTCTGTTTCAAAGCGTAATTCCGATCGGTCTGTTTTAATTCTGGAAATTAAATGGGAATTCTATATTTACAGAAATGCCACTGCCTTAAATTGTTTATAAAAACTTTATTTTAACTCTGATTTGGAGGATTCGAGTTGCGCTAGACTCGTAATGAAATTCTCTACATGTTAAACCATCTGTTAGTCATGTTTGAAATATTTAAATTCAAGGATAATTCAAATACTAAAGATGCTCTTAGAGAACTAGTTTAATTCATATCTTTTGCGTTTTAAATCCGATTTTCGTGAAATTTGCGTTGAAATGATCATAGCAATGCGTAGTATCTTTTTATAAACCTTTTGACTCTGTTTACTGTTGATGGTGTACTGTTCTAATATTAGTCTTGGTTGCTTTGTATCTATGCAATTGGAATGCGTGTTGTTGCAATGCCGTGATCGAGTTCAGGCAGTGAGGAGTTTGTTGGTGACCAAGAGTACTTTGATCAGGAGTGTTTTGACCAGCAGGACTTTGAGAACCAAGGCAAGTATAGCATGGGACCTCCCTTGTTATCCTATTCACCGTAATTATAATTTCATGTGCATGTGTTAATTTGATACCCGTAGAATGATTCCATAGATTTGACAATCCTTTACCTTGACTCCTATGGCTTATGCATATGGGTAGATGGCTAGTGCTATATAAATGAATACTTGATCCCTGCCAAATGTTATAATGTTTTGAATGAATTGGTGATCCTGTTATGGCAATTGGAACATAACCTTTTATAATAACTCACTGTTGGCAAAAGCTGGGACTGACAGTGCTACCGTGGGAGCTACATGGCTCTGGCTTTAACTCAGTAGTAGGCTCTTTTCTAGCTCATTAGCGGTTACCCGAAAGGGCGCATTAGGCTCTTGCCGAGCTGGTTATAGTGCGGCCTCTGTCCGAGTTTGAGCGTAGGCTGCGGGTCTTTATGCTACTCGGAAGGGGGGCTCTATCACCCCTTGCTAATCCTAGCGGCCCTAATCTTGTTAGACGAGATACTATGAAAGGTTTCATAGTGAACCCCGCCCACTCACCTTGGCAGTGTTATGGGAGTAATTAACCCGGGCATTTAGGGTATCACGACTCACGGGTAAAGATGCACAACCTCTGCAGAGTGTTAAAACTGATATATCAGCCGTGCTCACGGTCACGGGCGGCCCGGAAAACTGACGGTTTAATTAATTAACTTGACCAACACTTATGTTCCTGTTGCCACCACCTTTATGATGATAGTTATGTTTCATTAAACTTTGGCAAGGATATAAGTGGGATCATTTGGGGCTTAAGCATAACCTGATGTTACTTAATAGTAAAACTTTGCCAACTAAAAGTGCTAAACGCAGTAAGCCAGTGTCATCCTTTTGAGCTTCATAACCCCATGTTATACTGATGAGTATGAGTGTACTCACGCTTGTTTTCTTTTCAATTTTGGATAAAAATCCCGGATGGGTAACAGAAGCAGGAGGCTTGAGGAGTTTCTTGAAGATTTCTAGGCTTGGTCAACCAGTTGACCTTCCCTGTGAGATGGAGCCTCAAGAGCTAGTTGTATCTTCCTTTGTTTTATTTATTCTTGTAATGAATATATGTACGTTATGTATTGAACTCTGTGATGGTACTTTGTAATTTGTGAACTTATGTGTGGATTATCCCTGGGCACACATAATGTTATGCATCCTATTTCGTCCTTGAAATTGGGTGTGACATTATCACTAATGCAAAGTTCAAACGCTTATCCACAACCATTGAGACAGAGGATCTCCTTGCCTCTCTTTCTCCTTAGTAATCCTCTAGAGCCATCGGCACAACCTGCCTGATGACCCTAATAGAAGAGAGCATGAAGTGATGCTTGTCATCCATTATGCTAAGGACATTCTCTCTCCATCTTCTCCCTTGGATCACCTTAGCCCTTTATAGAAACAAGATACTTAGGCATGATAGTCTGTCACTCTTGAATTAATGAATACGTGCCTAAAGCTATCAATGACAAATGAAACTCTTGGTTCTGCTAGTATCTTACCCCAGCAGAACCCCTGCATTTGATGTCTCCTCTGTCACTGAATTCAGCAGGCTCTAAAACAAGTATGGCGGAGTTCGGTCGAAACTCCAACTTGTCAAAACATCACAAGGATCACTGAACCATGTTGAACACTTCCATGACACGTACCAGAAAAAATTTGGACCAAAACAACCACCTTTTTGATTCGACCGAATCATATTTTTGGCAAAAATTCAGGAAGTTCGGAGCACATCAACATTCAGAGGTAAGAGATTCAAATGCAGAGATCCCCGTGGCCAAACGGCTCCAAAGGCATTTGGCCGAATGCACTTCTAGGGCCTGGACCCACCAGTCAGCACCCCTTCAAATTCAAACTTCAAATCTGACTGGTTTGCCACGTCTCTCCCCTTTTCTCTATAGTTTTTCATTTATTTATTCACTTTCCCTTAAAAAAACAATTCCTTCATGAAACTTTTCACTTAGTTTAAATTCCTTTTAATATTGAATAAAACAAGAAGATCGCATCCAAAATTAAAATTTTGAAAAGTGACATAATCTATGACATTTAAAGGGTAAAAGTGTCATAAAGACAAATTCTTGCTTTTGCTTATGCTAGTGGGAAAATATCTTGATAGGGAACCATATTGACTAAGTTGTTGATTAATGTGATATAGTTCTTGGCTCATGATTCATACCCTGTCTATTTAAGGTTCTTGGATATTAACTTTTGAAAACGTCATAAAACCATAATGTCACTACTCCTCTATAGTGAGAAAATTCCTACCAAAACCATACATGCTCTTTCATGATTTAAGCTTTCTACATAAGCTGCTTACTTTGTGTTGAGTTTGGTCAAGTTTTGTGACCCTTGTTGAGAGACTTATCATGCTCCCAAGATCAAGATCACGTACACGCCACATATACATGCTGCTTCTACACTGAAAGTACGCCGAAACATGTCTTACATTTTCCACATAGTTCATGCTCTATGATCTAATTGAAAATCCTCTCTCTAGTATGTGCTAGTAAATAAGACATAGACTATGCAAAATTATGAAATAATAATAATAATAATATATATAGCAAAAAAAATAAAATTGATGAGCATATCAAAGCTCATAGAAAAAAACATGATGATGAGCGTATCAAAGCTAATAGAAAAATAAATATATCTGTAACACCCTGGCCTAGGGCTTAATAGGCTTAATAGGATACTCATACCAATAAGTTGCAACTTCTTTTCCGGAAGCTCAACTCTAAAGAACTCCGAGGTTAAGCGTGCTTGGCCTGGAGAAATTTAGGGATGGGTGACCGACCGGGAAGTTCTTCCCGGGGGCGCATGAGTGAGGACAAAGTGCGCCGAAAAGACTAGTGTTGGTCTGTGAGGGTAGTCTATGTCCTATGAAAGCTATCAGGCGTTAACGGGCCCGGCCTCGAGGAGGCGGGACGTTACAATATCTATGTCTCAAAATAATAAGTTAGGAAAGAGAGATCATATAATGATATTTTGTCATGTTTCCACACACTTGCACATCTTGATCTAAGAGTATGACGAAAGCTATCAGGCGTTAACGGGCCCGACCTCGAGGAGGCGGGACGTTACAATATCTATGTCTCAAAATAATAAGTTAGGAAAGAGAGATCATATAATGATATTTTGTCATGTTTCCACACACTTGCACATCTTGATCTAAGAGTATGACATTTATCTCCTTGGATCCGGAGTTTGACTTTACAATATATGCAAGGTAAGTATGCTACGTTGTTTATCCCTACCTAAGCTCCACATAAGCCATTTAGAAATAGGGAGGTACAAAGAAGGCAACCTCTTTTTGCCTTGGTGAGGAAACATACACTTTGAGTGACTTAGAGTACTATAAGAGGAGTAAGTTGACTTATGTGCTTTCTTTTGAAAAATTTATCAAAAACTCCAAGTACTAAAATATGATTTGGAAAAGATGAATTTGCCTTGAGAGCTGTTCCATTTCTCAACTTCTCAAGGATATATGTTAGCCAATACCACATATCCCATTGGTATGAAAAAATGTCTTGAATGAATCTTTATGTTTGTTTTATACTTTTAATAACATAGTCTTGTTATCTTTTAACCTTTACTCAAGGACGAGCAAAGAGGTAAGTATGGGGGATCTTGTTGACGGTAATTATAAGCTATTTTATCACCATCAAAACACCGTCAACATCCTCATATTCAAAGGAAAACAAGAATAGCATGAACATACTTTACCCAATAACTAGTTCCACATGTCCCATGACTATTTGATGCAGGTAATGACAAATGGGGTCTTTTGGGAGCCAGTGGACCCACTTGGCATCCTTAGCCCCCATGATCCATGTAACACCCTCAAGAATACTCTCTACCCTTGGATCCAAGTATATTCACCTCTCAATGATCCAGATTCACAGCACAAGGATCCATAGGCCCAACATGACATATTTCCAAGTATGGCAAATATGCACAAGGCATACACCATCATGATGGGCATTACATCTAGAAGCCACGTGCGAAAGATGAGCTCATTTGGCCACTAAAGGCATTCGGCCGAATGCCTAGGTGGGGCCAAAGACCACCCACAGGCCCCCTGACCAGTGGGGTCAGCTTCTAGAAGAAAAGTGACAGGGCCCACCTGCCATAGGGTTCGGCCAAATCACCATATGGTGGTTCCAGCTCCCCACCGACTTCCTACATGCCGCCATGCATCCACTTGATATCCTTCGTTGATTTAAGACGGTTACAATGATGGTTTCATCCTACGGTGGCTGATGGAGGTGGCGCGGATCGCTGATGTGGCACCGGAGTAGCCCCTACTCCACCTCTAGCTATAAATAGACCCCCTAGGCCCTCACTCTCACTCATGCCTCATTGGAGAAACTACTCCTTAGTAGTAGTGCTATGCTAGTTGGAGGAGAGTGAGGGAAGTCTTCTGGAGAAAGCCCCGGATCTGTCGGGAATCTTCTCCAAAGCTCTACCTCAGCGGATGTGATCCTCTTGTAAGTTCAGCACTTGTAAGTGATACATCCGAGTTCTTTATAGCCTTTTCACGCTGTTATACACCTTTTCACGCTTGTTCATCGCTTTACTTTAAGTAGAGTGCTTTAGCCTTAATGTAGGGTTAAAGTAGTAAGAATAGTGTAGACGTGGTGTCTAGACTAGATCTTGCCTTTGTAAACCGCTTATCGCGCAAATTGTTTGTGGATGCTAGTAGAAGGTGACAACTCTATCTAGTCTTCGTATTCCACCACGTGTGTCAGATAATTTCTTAAAAGGTAAGGCCTCAATACAACATGATGGCACGGTTCGGTTAGAGTTTTGCCCTCTTTCTTATCTATCCCATCGCCTCCTGCAAGAGAAGGGCTGATAAAGCCAGTATAACCAGCTTTGGCTTGTTAGATATCTTTGCTACATAGAACCTCTCAACCTAGTTATCATAGTCTCCCTTGATTCATCATAGGACATATCTTTAATCCTAGTTAGACACTATCGTTCCCTGAGGAAAATACGATACCTGGAATACTCCCGGTGAAGTGCTACATCGGTATAATCTGTGCGCTTGCGGATTTATCCAATAGTCATAAGAAATACCAACACCTGCCGACCAGGAGACGACCCAGCCTACATCGGTATAATCTGTGCTTGCTAAGGACTCCTAAGAAGACTTGCTCGCCAAGGAAGATCCTAGTAGATAGACTCGGATCCCTTGCCATAGGGAACCGATCGTAATCGGTTAGGATATGGAAATTGTAACCCTGCTCCCCCGCTATATAAGGCGAGCAAGGACCTCCCTCAAAAAACCCGGGACAACCTCTCTCAGATCATCTACAGATCTTGTAACCTAATACGCAAGATCAATCTAGCCACCAAAATACAGGACGTAGGGTATTACGGTGATTTACTGACCCGAACCTATCTAAATTGTCGTGTCTACGCTCTCTGTGTTACGCTTGATCGCCGTCGCCACACCTCCGCCTACAATCTACTACCGTGGGGTATCCCCTAGGTAGACTGCGACGCATATTTCGTCGATAATGCCTCCCTTGACTCAAGATCTTTGGTAGTAGTTTGGCTCTGTGGTGGTTTGTGGACGAGGCGGTAAGGAGGCGGAGCACCACCGACCATAGTGATGGAGGTGGCGGTTTGAGCGGGTACATGAAGGAAGGGCCAGGAAGGCTCGTTATTGAGAAACGATTAACAGAGACAATATGTTAGCGAATGGTAGGTTGGTGTGAGGATCGATCGGGCCACAGTGTGGCAAGACTATTGGCGAACACATGTGGTGGTTGAAGGCGGCAGCAGATGGGGTCGCGCTATGAGAGCGTGATTTTGTCACGCGGTAAATGTGTCCTTATCACATACCGTAGAAACAATCATTCATTAAACTAAATGAAACCGTTTTGTATGTATATGTATCACTAGTATAGAACACACCATTCGGTGATTTCCAAAATCGGCTTTAGCCTCAGTGGAAATTGCTCCCGGGGCTAAACCTTTAGCCCCGGTTGGTAACACAAATCGGGGCTAAATGTTTAACCCCGGTTTGTTGCACCAATCGGAGCTATTTTTAGGACAAGCGGAGAAGACATTTATTTGTTGGCGCAAGCGCTATATCATTTTTCCTGGGGCATCACCTCCTATTGTACTGTCGCCGCCTCCTCCTCCTCATCCCAGAGACCTAAGTCAACATTCATCACCTGCTGGTCAGAGTGTTGCGAGGGATGATGATGGTGAAATGCACGACACGGCTTCCTCCCCAGAACCTCCAAGGCGGTCTCCATCGCCGAAACCGGCCCCAGAACCTCCACGACGTTCTCCAACGCCGACACCGGCCCCATCGCCTCCACGACGGTCTCCAACTCCGCCACGACGGTCTCCAACACCGACACCTGCCGCCCCATCGCCAAAGAAGAGGACCGCCATAAAAGCAAAGGTGTCGGCCGCCCAACCAAAAATAAAGAGGCAAGCTACAAGGAAAGTTATTGTTAAGATTCCTCAGAAACTTCCATCTGAGAGGACTGAAGAAGAAATATCGACTTCAATAAAGGCCGATGTTGCCGCACAATTCAAGAAATTTAAAGACGACGCTAAAGCAAAGAAAAAAGCTAAAAAGCCATTCTACTTACATCAATCAGCTCTAAGGCAAGAGTTGGAAGAAAAGAAGAGAAAGCTATGTGATGCTCAGAAGAAATCTCCAATATCGGACTATGACCGCACTCTCGAAAAGGCAATTATCGAGAGGAAAAGAACAGGGAAGGGTGTCCCACAGCTCGGGGAACAATCGAAGCAATCAGTGCCCCCGCTAGTTGTTGGGTATGAATATGGTTCAAACATGAGCGTGCTAGAAGACTACAGTGGCCCCAAGGTCAATTATGATGGATTGGAAGATTTCTTGAAAGGAGCTAATATATCCGCAACTCAATTTTACGGAAATGCACTAGTCGCAAATGCCACTGTAGTCGATGAGTTTAAGAGAAGTTATTTACGTGGCAGAAGTCTGTAAAACACATCGGCCCTCAGGGATCTTGGTACGCAAATGCGCAGGTTAAACTCGTGGTACATGGAGGCATGTACCAAAAACCCAGATGACGACTGCATTTGCGTCAGAATTAGACAACAACATTACTTTCGGGGCGATGACCTTATATTTGTTCCGTATAGTGAGCTCCACCAACTATGCCACATGGATGCTCTAGACAAATCTCTAATGAGCTGCTACTGTCTGTAAGTGATTATCATTTCTTTTAGTAATCTGACTATAGCACATATGTCTATGTATAGTAACTAACTATCCTCAAACATATATATGTAGATTCTTGTTGTTAATGGTCAAACGTAAGGGAGACACAGAAATTAGTTTCATTGATCCATCAATCATATTCTCGGATCCAAACACTCCCCGCGAACAATGGATACCTCAAACAGAGAGGAATCTTCGGAGGTTCTTGGTCAACCAAAAGACCAGAGAATATATACTCTTCCCATACAACTTTGGGTGAGTGTTGGTATCGTTTGCACAATTTGTCTTACTTATTACTCAATTCAGCATAAAGATATATATGTTGACTCTATAAACAAATGCAGTTTTCACTGGATACTCATAGTCATCGATATGAGAAGAAGTGCATATATAATCTTTGACTCATTGAGAAAACCACCGGGAGATTACCAAGATATGATAGACATTATGAAGGGGTAACTTTGATCTTTAAATATGGATTCTTGCTCTTTAACTACACTGCAAGAGTTAATTAACTAATGATCCAATTATTGAGCAGGGTTTGGGCTTGGTTCGTCTCGAAACACCGTTCGGAACTAGAAGAGACACTACATGGTCCTCATATGTTACCTATAAGTTCTACTAGCTCTTGTAATCTATTACCTTATCATGCTTTAACATATGCATATGATGATGATGGTAATCTTTTCATATCTTACAGTGGATTGTAAGGCAGCCACAAGGCAACAATCTGTGTGGATACTACGTTTGTGAGTACCTCACGGTGTATGCAAGAAGAACTCTTACAGAGAAACTAAAAGTATATAATATGTATATATAATACATTCATTTTATTTATTTGTTGTTATTAACTAAATCTTATGTATATTAACACTTGTTTCTTTATAATGCAAATTGAAGACGCTATGGTTGCAGCAACAAGTGATGCTAGAAGACCGCCTCAAAGGAATTCAAGAGACATTTGCTGGATTTTTTCTTGAGAAAGTGGTCAAACCTGGAGGCGACTTCTATTACGACCCGGCCGTCCCACTCAAGCCAAATCAAGACGAACATCTGTATGATATTTAAGTGGCAAGAGCGTTTGTGTCTTAAGTCAAGTAACAATGGATAATGATGTAAATTTTATGTGCATATATATATTATACTTATAGAGTTTCATAATTTATTTGTGTTTAATGCTTGAAACTCACTACTACAGAATTGATTAACCGCAGCGTTGCCCAAAAGACCTCCGCAGCGGACATCTTTTCCGCTCGCTGCGGTAAATCGCCACGATTTACGGCAACAGACAGAAAAGATTTACCGTGACGGCCACCATTGCCCGCCACGGAAAACGCCGCAGCCCAAATAGGCGGGGCGAGGCCCAATCCGGCCCAATCCGTTGATGGAAGTATAAAAGAGATCTTAGGGTTTCCAGCTTCGAACCCACGCAGATGCGGCGGCGGCATCGCATCGCAGCCAAATCCCCCTCCATGAAGCCGTTCCTCTTCCTGTTCCAAAGCCGTTCCTCTTCCTCCACTCTCCACAGCAGTCAAATCCCCCTTCACTCTCCTGGGCCGAAGCCGGAGGAGTCATCGGAGCCGACGTCCAATCGTGTCGCGCCACGCCGAAGCCATTCCTGTTCCTCTTCATCGTCGCGCCGCGCCGGACGCGGATGCCCGCGACCTCCCGCCAGGCCTCATCCTCCGGGGCTCCGTCGACGCGTCCCATTCCCTGGGCGAGTCCATCACGCTGTCGCCGCCGCCCGCCTGCCGCGGCGTCCGGCGATGACACCACGAGCCAGGACCCGACCGGCTACGGCAAGGAGGAGCTGGAGATCTACATGTCTCGGTGTCGTCCGTTCCCTCAGCACGTCGTGGTGTCGTCTGTTGCATCCATGGTTACATGTCCCGATCTCTTTCCTTTCTTCCCTTCCCTTCCCGTGCTGTATCGTGATGTGTGTGTATGATCTGCACAGGCTATATTCGTGGTGTCCTCAGCACGTCCGTTGCATCCATGGTTTCATCCCCCGAGCTCCCGTCGCAGCAGCAGCAGCCGTCTGGTCAGGCTCCGTCGGGGTGGCCTCGGGCGACGTGGGCGAGGAGAACGAACGCGTGCGAGCTCAGACAGCGAGAGCGGAGCACGGGGCTGAGAAGGCGGGCGACAGGCTGTTCGGCGTCTCCATCGGGCGGAAATGAATGCAGGACGAGAGCAACGGCGGCGGGCGGGCGATGCAGCTCCTGGCTGCGGCGAGCCCAGATCCAGCCCGTTGGGTTTTTTTCTTTTTTTTTTCAGAAATTCTTTACCGCAACGGGCAACATAAGCGCCCGCTGCAGTAAAGCCTTGATTTACCATGGCGTGGCAGCGCAAGCGGACGCTGTTGCCCGCTGCGGTAAATCGTTTTCGTCCGCTGCGGTTAAGGTTTCTGTAGTAGTGACTAACTTATAAGTGCGTGAATACATGTATTAGAAGCGTAGAATACACACATTTGAATACCTAATCTAATTGGAAAACCAAAATAAGAAAATATCAAAATAAAAAAATGTCTTTTTTACCAACCGGGGCTAAAGGGTGCTGCTACGAGTGGCCCGCCTGCGCCACCTGACGCACCCCTTAGATTACCAACCGGGGCCGGAGCTATACCAACCAGGGCTAAAGGTCAGGCTTTAGCCCCGGTTGTGCGAACCGGGGCTAAAGGAGGGACATTTAGTCCCGAATCCTTAGCCCCGATTCAAGCACCGGGGCTAAAGACCCTTACGCACCGAAGCTAAAAACAGGTTCTGTACTAGTGTATACAATGACGTTTGACTATCAAACGGACCTAGCTATCACATACGAATGTCCCCGGCCCCGTGTAAATGGTCGTGTGGAAATGGAATAGCATATATTTTCCGTGGCGCAGCCGCAGCCGCAGCCTCCCCGGTGCCCGGAGTGGCGGTGCTGGTTATTACAGGGGAAGAGTGAGAGCTGCATGCCAAACAGCTTCTTTTCGACCTAGCTAGCTTGATCATGAAACATATGCATGCATGTAGATGCAGTCAAGTCAAATCATCCGGTCGTCCATCGTCATAATAAGTACTCCCTCCATTCGAAATTGTAAGTCATTCCAAGAATCTTAGAGAGTCAAAGTTTCTCAAGTTTGACCAAACTTATATAACAATATAATAATATTTATGATGTCAAATAAGTATCATTAGATTCGTTATCAATTATATTTTCATAGTATACCTATTTGATGTTATAAATCTTTATAGTTTTGTCTATAATTATTGGTCAAACTTGAAATGCTTTGACTCTCCAAGATTTTTGGAATGACTTACAATTTGGAATGGAAGGAGTATCAGAATGTCAATTCCAGCGATTATATATATACAGGTGAAACCAATTAAAAGCATTTTCGGCAAACGAATTGTTGGCCTTATCAATAATTAATTGAATATAATAATGAACCCCCCTGATAATGCTGTGCATGCACCTGGTCCACTGTCTTTTTGGGATCCGCTGCTAAAATGGGATTTGGTCTACCGGCCGGCGCCGTGGACCTTTCTTTTATTCTCCTGCTGGTGCACAGGCAACACAAGGTGGTGGTGGCATGGAAATGGAATTGAGTAGAGAATCCTACGGACGCATGCACGTACGTGTACGCAATCTAAGATTAATGAATTCGTAGTGCTGGTCAAAAATACTCAAAAAGCTAATCAAGGCTGTGCAGTGCCCCGCCCTCTCCTCGATTCAAATGGTACGTAGCTGTCACGTGACACACTAGCTATAACACACAAATAATACTATATTATTACAAAAATTAATTCGCTTCTGCCCAAATCATGTGAAATGTATGCGCGCACGATTATTCCGTCGTCCTTAATTTGTGCTACTACGTACGTAAGCCTACTCTACTAGTCGACGAACGCTAAGTTGACCTTCCAAACGACTTGGTCCACGTACGTTTAATTACCATTTGTTGTTGGATCGATCGATGCCTCCCAGGCCAGCCAGCAGGGATCTGACCAAGCATTGATCTCATCGTCCATAGCAGACGTCTCAAGGAGCTCCATATTTCTCAAGCAGCGCCAGCGTTTGATGATGATGATGCAGACCAAATGACCACTCGGTAAATATCAAATAAATACATTACGGGTTTGTTTATTTTGAGTGTCTGTATATTCACCTAAGGACTTGTTTGGATATTCATATATTTAACTGAACTTATCCTACTTCAACCCATGTGATTTAAGATAGATACATGTGCATTCAAGCAAAATCTAAATCCATATCTTTGACTCTTTGGGCGGGTGGCTATATAAATGAGCATCCAAACAAAAGATCTATGTGTGGTCAAAATCTAGATTCTCTAAGTGTCCTTACTAGCTTGGTGTCTTTCCAAATCAATAATCTTTAGAAATGAGTATGCACGCACCAAACTATAATATCATATGTTAAATCTTATTTGACGTATATAGTTGTTTGTGTGCGCGTTCTTCTAAAAATGTAGTCAAAACAAAAAAAACTTAAAACAAAACTAAAAGCCTGAAACAGCTTACATATATATCTTCAAAGTTCAAATGAACGAAGGTATCTCACGACGAACCAAATTTAACACGTTTCATTATATTTGTGTTCCTTACTTCACTACAGAAAATTAAACAGCTGTTGTCGAGTGACAAATATCGGGCACCACTATACCACAACCCTTAATCAGCGACTGACTTGAAGTTGTTGTAAGGGTATACAGCGATGAACGGTCCGTGGCTAAAACTTACAGCGACGGACCCCAGCAAATGCTATTGAAGCCGTCATTGTATATATACAGCGACTGACCTCTTCTTTAGCGACGGACCGTCCATCGCCCCAACATTTAGCAATTGACGGTCTGTTGATTGTTTTAGTAACCGACCGTTCATTGCAGTAACAACTTTTAGCAACTGACAGTCCATCAAGATCTATTAAATAGGTAAAAAAAATAATCCACATATATTTAAAACTGACCCACATTCAGAACCAATACGGTACCGAAGAACAAACACATATGAGCACATTAATCAGTCTCATACATCCACATCAAATGAGTGCATATATAATCATGTGCCAAAGCCAACATACATGATACCATGCATATATATAGTACTTGAATACATAATTTAGCTAAGTCATCATCATCCAAAAGTGATCCAACAATATGATCGACCATTAGGTTCGAGTCCATAGACTAAAACTACCAGATCAGTCCAAAAGCATTCACAGATAGCACCTAAGATAGCATCTAGTACAAAATCACATTCAAGTTTACTCCCAGCATCGATCCTACCAACAATAGCACTGGCTAGCGTCTTTAAGATGAATTTGCAGCACCTTGACGAGATCTTTGAGACAAACAAGCAACACCCTGAGATCTTGGTTGCTGACTGCAGACCTTCAACTGTCACACGTATCATAGTTAGAAACTGAAGATATATGCCGGAAGGCAAAATGTAATAAGAACACGAAGGTAAAATTATCTTTAATATGTAAAATGAAAGCAATATTACATGCTTTGAGGTTTTGTTTAAGATGTACAATGAAAGCAAAGTTAGAATGAAAAGATGTAGTGCAATTGTGTAGTGCAGTTGGAGCCAAGCAACTTGGGTAAAGTCTGTAGTACCTTAGCACAAACAAAATTACAAAGTTTCTAGTCTTGTTATGCTCATATGCAACTAACTGAATAGTCAGATTCCAGCCACTTTGAGTAGGTTACAATGTCAATTTCAACCAGCCACATAATAGTTAGATTCCAGCCCAAATTATGTACTAGTTTCATTCATCCCATATACTCACCCTACATAAAAAAGAGAATAGAACCAAGTGAACATTACCCGATTAAATGGCCAAGCAAGTGGCATCTTTAGAGCATCCCCTAAAGTGTTGATTTCACCATAAGGTCGTGGCACTAATGCATCACGCCGGAGGACAAGATCCACAATAACTTCACAATATTTTGTTCCAAGAGCCACACCATCTAGCGTATTGTGTGGATTAACTGAAACAACAGTTGCCTTAGCCACTTTTTCATCACTCGACGTGGCAAATAAGATGACCTCATTTCCAGCCTAAAGTAGATAATGAACTTATGAGAATAGATAAATGCTAGGTTCAATAGCTATTAAATCACAAGCAAAAAATTGCATGAGAGGTTGAGAAGATTACAAGTGCATCACGTGAAAAGTGTTGTTTATCATTCCTTGGTGATGTAATATTCATGGCAGGCGAGGCTGCAGGGGCTGCACCTTACTGACTGGCGTCATTATCACAAGGCTGATTGGCTTGCTCTACATACTCATCTTCTTCACCATGAAGAGGCTGATTGGCCTCACCAACTTCCTCATATCTTGGGCTCTACATCAAGCATAGGAAGATCAGATTAGTATATGCCAAAAATTTAGTTTTTTGTACTAGAACAATGCTGTGAAAAGACATTTTGAAGTAACTTACCATTTGCTGTCTTGAGTTAGAACCATGATGTGAGAGTATTTCGACATTTCCAGACTCTAGCGCCATCCTTTGCTTCTCCCTTTGTTCCATTTCCAAGATACGTTGTCTTAGCAATTGATTTTCACTTTCAGCATCTTGACGTGCCAAAACTTCTACTTGGAGCCTTGTTGATGTGTACCCCTTAATTCCTGGGGTACCAATGTCTTGAGGAGTTGGTCCCAGACCCAAACAACGGACTCGCCCCTTTGGCTCTTTTAATCCACAAACAACAGCAAAAGCATCACCTTGTTGGATTGTGTTATCCTTCAGCTCTGGATAGGTTTCGACAACTTCTTTCAGTTCGTCCTACAAAGAATGAATATGTATGTTCATTGCAGGAAATATTTATAAATTGTTGTTCAAGAAATGCACAGTACAAGCATGCATGCATTTGGACTTGCATTGGTGGTGTCACTTTGTTACTCTCACTGCTCACTCCAGGTAAAAAAAGAAACAAAATTGACTAGCTACCAATGCTTGCTGTCCTCTCAATTTTCAGCAAGTAGATTGTTGGTACAATCTGTCAAAGCAATTCGATAGTGAAAACAGATCAGAAACCCATTTCAGAACAGCACAGCCAACTCTAATCTACCCAGCAGTCTAGCACAGCACAGCACAGCACAGCTGCTAAAATGAAAGGCTCATCTGAAATTTTTTCACCGGTATTAAATAAATGCTTAAAGTTGACAGAGGTGATACCGAATTGGTCTGTCTTAACCCACTTATCTTCCACACAGTTGTCAACCCAATCACACTTGAAAAGAACCACATTTCCTTCATTTGAATAGTTCAGTTCAACAATATCCTTTATAACTCCATAGTAAGTTTTCTTTCCCATTACGAAGTTATTGTTATTCCCACTTTCAAAGCATGTTGTCTCTGCAACTAGAGCAACCCCACTATTCTGAACAGACCTACCAATATCATAGGAATATGTGTGGAAATCAAATCCATTTATTCTATAGCTACTGTACTTTCGTGCAGCCATCGTGGGCATCTTAGCTAAAATTTTAATCTCATTTGGTGCTTCCTCACACATTTCTTCCACCTGAGGTTAAACAAAATACTTTGATTAATTACCAAGCTAGACATGAACTAGGAAATAACATGTGTCCAGTTATTTTTCCTACTTACATGTGACCTAAACCACTCATGGAAGGATTCATAGTGCAAGCGGCTGATATCTCTTTGATTTTGGACTCCAATTGAGGTTAGATAATGAGTATACTTACTGCAAATGTCAATTTGTAAATTTACTATCCATGTAAAGTAAATAGGTGATGTCAAGTGAGTTAGGAAACTTACTCCAAGTAAGATTCTATATTAGCATAGTTGAATAGGACATATCTATGTGCTTGGAGCCAAGTCTTGTGGTCTAAAGTCACCATGCCCTTCCCAACCAGACCCCGCCCAGTGCTATGAAATATAGTTGCACTTGAATTTTCTATGTGCAGCCCCTCATTAACAGTTACTGGATGGTAAAATTGAGGCGATCCATGTAAATAGCGAGCACAAAGTGTAAGGCTGTCGTAAAACAAAGAACCCTCCATGATTGATCCCTCTGGGTGGCTTTTTGTTCGAACACTACCCTTAAGTCGCATCAGAAACCTATAAACATATATAATAGCCTCATCATGTTCTAAATTCAATATGTATTAAGTTTGTTTCTTAAGTTTGAATCTACCAAAGAAATTACCTCTCAACAGGCCACATGCTACGAAAATGTACTGGATCAACCATTCTTGCTTGGGCAGGAAGATGAACCATCAAATGTACCATCATGTCAAAGAAAGACGGAAGGAATATGGTCTCAAGAAGGCTCAAGGTTTCAGCTATATCGGCCTCTAGCATATCCATGTCAGTTTTTCTAAAAACAGGAGCAGAAATCTTCTTAAAAAATTGACTAACACGAGCAACTGCAGCACTAACTATCTCTGGCAACATTTTTCTTACAACAAGTGGTAGTAAGTCTTGTAGAACAATGTGGCACTCATGACTCTTTAGCCAAAGACCTTTTTCTCATTAACATGAATGTTGTGTCGAATATCAGACGCGTAACCAGCAGGGAACTTTACTCCTTTTAGTATTTCACAAAATAATTTCTTCTCGTCAGGACTCATTGAATATGGTGCAGGTGGTATATAAAATTGATCTTCAATTTGAACAGGGTGAAGGTCACTTCTAATACCAAGAGCTTGAAGGTCCAAGCGAGAATTAAGATTATCCTTTGATTTCCCATCAGTACCTAGGAATGTATTAACAAAGTTCTCATAAACATTTTTCCCTATGTGCATGACATCAAAGTTATGGCGCATCATCAAATCTTTCCAATATGGAAGTTTGAACCAAATAGATCTCCTCTTGAAAATGATTGGCGGCTCCCCTTCCTTGCGTCTCTTGTTTGCTGGTTTCTTTCCAGATGGATCCTTGCCAAAGACCGTGACAAGATCTTTAGTACACTCTAAAATTTCATCTCCAGAAAGTGGAGTAGGTGCCTGTCTAAGCTCGGTCGAACCAAATTTGTGCTCATCAAACCTAAATGGGTGCTCTCCATGCAAGAACCTACGATGACCCATATAGCAAGTCTTTGTGCCATTACCAAGTCTAATGGAGAATATATAAGAGTGACAATCAGGACATGCTGCTTCACCAGATGTAACACAACCAGACACATATCCTAGACCTGGGAAATCTGTAATAGTCCACAATATTGCAGCATGCAACTGAAAATACTCTCCCTTTGAAGGATCATACGTTCTAACTCCGTTGACAAACATATCTAACAAATCATCAATAATTGGCTGAAAATACACATCCATATTATGACCAGGAGCATGCTTCCCAGGAATAAAAAAAGAAAGGATGAAGTTTGACTGCTTCATGCACATTGAAGGTGGAAAATTTAATGGTATACATATACCAGGCCAAATGCTATAACTAACATTCTGGCCCCTATATGGATTAAATCCATCCGTGGCAAATGCCAGACGGATATTGCGGCTGTCCTTAGCAAACTCTGGATGTTTATCATCAAAGTCTTTCCAAAGAGGAGAATCTGCAGGGTGCCTAAGAAAATCATCTCTTGTTCGCTCCTCATCATGCCATCTTGTAAGAGTCACTGTTTTCGATGATAAAAACAACCTTTGCAGACTCTTCTTTATTGGAAAGTAGCGAAAAACCTTCTTAGGAACATTATAAACATGCTTCCCATCTAGACTGTTCCTAACTGACTTCCACCGTGAAACCTTACACTTTGGACATGAATTAGAATCCTTATGCTCATTCCAGTAGAGAATACAATCGTTTTCACATGAATGGATAGTAGTGTACCCAAGACCTATGGATTTAATCAACTTTTTAGATTCATGAAAGTTTCTCGGTAGTGTTGAACCCTCTGATAATGCATCATTAAGAAGATCTATTAGTAGGTCAAAACTTCTATCAGTCCATCCTCCAAGAAGCTTGATGTGAAGTAATCTAATCAAGAAACACAGCTTCTTATATTTCTTGCAAGTAGGGTACAACTCTTGGCTATTGGCTTCTACCAACTTTTGGAGGGCTCGTAGATCAACACTAGGTTGCACATCAGAACTATCATCTTCAAAATCCCCTCCATCATCTAATCTAGACCACCAGCTAGGTCTCTAAGCAATTCGGATATTTCATCTTCTTCAGTCTCTTCAATAGGGACAGCACCATCAATATTCCTAGGATTCACATCTGATGAACTAGCTTCTCCATGGAAGTTCCATGTTGTGTACCCCCTTAAAACCCCATCACATATCAAGTGTTCACGTACATCACACACCTCTCTCCAAAATGAGTTAGCACACTTTCTACAAGGGCATAATATCTTGTTTCCTATCGCTGAATTCTTAAATGCATAAGCTATGAAGCCATTCACACCTTGTATATATGCCTTGGTGTGCCTACATGAGATTCATTACGTTAAATTTCATGTTACCTAGATTAAGTCTAAGCAATTAAGAAATAGTTCTTGTGTGCACCTAGGCTCATTCTCAATCCATGTTTTATCCATAGACCTTTGTGGGGAGATCGAGAGGCTTTCTTTAAATATATATTTTCACACTAAAACATCAAACATCAAATGAAGGCAATCTGGTAGTCATGAACGAGAACTAAATAAATAAAACCTCACCGTTTCACAGAAGCTACTTTAACCAACAACTTCTCACAAGTGAAGGCTAGGGGCTAGCTGCTATGATTGTTCTGACAAATTTGAAATCCTTGCAAGATATTCACCACCTCCTTGACACCCCCCCCCCCCCCCAAAAAAAACAAGGCAATATAAAATGCCAATTTAGACTAATATTCAAATTGGAGGGCAGAAATAAATCAACAGTTTGAGAGGTCATGCTGATGTTTACCTCTCCAACTATATAAAAGAAATCTAAAAATCTTAAATCTAGAATTAGTGATCTTGCAGCAAATCCAGAAAAGAATCACAAGCCACACGTATGTAGTGTCTACTTTTTTTTGGTTGAACTGATTCAAGCCTTCACTAACCATCAGAGCCATGTCGACAAAAGTTAAGCCTCTGTTCTAAACTCTAAAGTAGGCCCTAATGATCTAGAAAAATAGAAACGATAATCATAGAGACAATATTCTATAGCACCAACCTGTAGCATTAAGTAATTAACAAAAAAATGTTTTCTTCAAAATTCTTCACAAATAGAGATGGACAAATGGCCTGCATATGTGAAACTAGTACATATAGTGCGTCAACAGGGAAGAGGGGGAGATAGGGTGTGGAAGACTAGCACCTGGCCGTAGTCGCACTTGGGCTCAGCTCCCTCTAGCAGTCTAGCAGATCGAGATGTGGCAGCGCACAAAGGCCTGCAGCGTACGGGTGGCCGGCCGGGGATGACGTCCTGGGACGGGGGGCCAGCCGTGTACGACGTCGTGGGACGGGCGGCCGAACAGGGACGACGTCTTGGGACTGGTGGCCGGCCGGGGATGACGTCGTGGGACGGGCAGCCGATTGGGGATGACGGCCTAGGGCGGACGGGCGCCGGCGGATGACCGTCGGGGGCAGGCTGGCCGGTCGGGCTCGACCTCCGGCGGACACCGCCGAAGATGAGGCTGTCGGGGGTGGCGGAGGATCTGAGGGCCCGGGCCGGAGTCGACCTCCGGCGGCAGCCGGTGGGGAGGGGCTGCGGATTCGAGGGAGGGGATGTGGAGGCGGCGGCGGGTGGCTTTGGAGCTCAGGGCAGCGGCGGGGGGCGGGCGCGGCGCTGAGCGTATTTGGGCTGTGGTATAGTGGACTCGGCAACAGACCGTCCGATGTTGTATTTGGGTTGTGGTATAGTGCACTCGGCAAAGCGCGCTTTGCCGAGTGCTGGTCAACGTGGCACTCGGCATAGAATCCCACTCGGCATATCTCGCTTTGCCGAGTGCTGGACACTCAGCAAATCAGGCGCTTTGCCAAGTGTCGAGCACTCGGTAAAAAAAACACTCGGCAAAAAATCCCGGCCCTAACGTCATCCATGTACGTCAGCTTTGCCGAGTGCCCGCCGTTTGGCACTCGGCAACGAAAGTCCCTTTGCCGAGTGCCAGGGCCCCACATCGGCAAAACATTTTATTTTTTATTTTTATTTTTGCAACCAGATTTTTTTTAGCTTTTAAATATCAGCATGGTGAACATGTTCAAGTTTGACACTTTTTTAAAACTTTTTGTTATATTTTTTTGACTTTATTTCATTTACTTAATTTTTCCCGAAATACTCAAGGTTGAACTACGGGTGCATCGAATACTGGATTTGAATGAATGAAAAAATGTTATTCTTGTTCTTTAGTGTATGTTTAGGCCAAATCCAGAAACTGACCCGAAGTTTCGATCAACGTGCTCTCGGGGCAACGCCTCTAAGTTACGTGCGAGCGGTTTTTAAATTCTAAAAAATTCAAACGAAATCCAAAAATCACGAAACTTGGCGAGGTGTCGTTATATCATATGCATATGCCATGAATTTTTTTTGAGAAAGTTTGGAGCACGTTGTCACGTACGATGCTTAGAAACAAGTAGTTCTCACGTACGATCACTTGTATTTACAGCTTCACGTAAGTACCGTTCAATTAATCGATCATTTCTTACCTTACATTTGCATTGTTTAAAGAGTACCTTGCTGGATGAATATCTCAGACCCACATGCAGGAGGAGATGCAGAGGCTCAACGCCGAGATGGAAGCAAGGGACCAGGCCCGAGAGGAGACCCATAGGTGCGAGTTGGTCTAGGTGGAGGCCCAACGCCTACAGTTGGAGGCCCGGAACCGCGACTGGGACCAGAGGTCGGCGGATATGGCTACCTTCTTTGCGAGCCTGAACGTCCCTGGTATGGTCGTGCCTCCCTCGCTGCTCGCTCCGTTCGCTCCTCCACTAGTGCCGCATCCTGTTGGTCCTACATGGACTCCGCTAAGTTTGTATATATGGTTGTTTATTGTTTTAGCTTCTTCGGCTGTCCTCCAGGTACTAACGAATTCGCTTCTCCTTCGTGCAGCCACCGTCACAGGGTTCGGCGCCTTCGCCTTAGGGCCAGCCTTCACCTTAGGGCAGCCAGCCTTCGCCACAGTACGGGTGGCAAGGTGCACCTCCTCCGCAGTCCGGGTGGTCTCCTGGCCCTAATGCGTCGCCCTAGTGGCAAGGTGGTCCTCCACCGACCGGCGGGTCGCAAGAGTGGCCGCAAGGGGACCAAGGTGGGAGCTCTTCAAGCACCGGGGACCAAGGTGGGTAGTGATAGGTTTGTGAGCTGTGATACATGTGATGTGATGGATTTTCATTTTGAACTTGTGATAGTTGGATAAATTGTGAACACATGTTGTGATGAATGGATTATGGATGGATTATGAATATATTTTGTGTATTCTGTGATTAGATGTGGATATCTATGTGTTATATACTGTGTTTGTGTGATGGATGAATGCATATGTGATGTATATGGTGTTTATTGTGATGAAAAGGGAAAAAAATAGAAATTTTTCAGCTTTGCCGAGTGCCACATGGGCCATGACACTCGGCAAATCTGAAATTTTTTTTGCGGCTCGGCCAGTTTGTCAGCTTTGCCGAGTGCTGGCCTGGTGGCCCTCGGCACAGAATTTCCAGAAAAAAAAAGAATTTTTTTTGCCGAGTGCTGACGTGGCAGGCACTCGGCAACGAATTTTCAAAAAAAAATAAAAAAATTCTTTGCCTAGTGGCTGCCACGTCAGCACTCGGCAAAAAATCCGACAACTTGACGGTCGGCGTTTTTGTTGCCGAGTGCTGACCTGACAATCGGCAAAGCTTTTGCCGACGGATTCTTTGCTAAGTGAGCTTTGCCGACTGCCACACTCGACAAAGCATTTGCCGATTGGGATTGGCCCCTTACCGAGTGGGTCAGGCACTCGGCAAAGCGCTTATTATACTGTACGCTCCTAGTACTATTCAACGAGCAGGCAGATACACAGGAAAACATACACAGATTTCTTCCAAACTACGGTACCAGTCAATCTCGATAAGATATGGTTACCGGTCAAGCTACGACAACGGATAGCGGGTCTGCAGCGGATTGACATCTACGCACAGGATATGCTAAGTTCTCATGAGTCTAATAACCTCGTATAATTTAGGTATATGTATGGTATCTTTAAAATGATTTTTATGCATTTTTTATGCATTAAAAAATCAAGCAAATACAGATCAAAGATAGACTATAAACATATAACTTCAATAGTGTAAATAGATGTTTAATTGTATTGAAGAGTTGATCCTCGATCGAATATATCTTAAATTCAGAATAAACTAAATGTTTTATACTTGGACACTGTTATAGCAGACTGCTACGTCAAATAATGACTGCGCTATATGTACATCTTTATCGCGGCAAGAATCCGCATGCATCCAAAGCACTTAACACTAGCCTCTGACGTGTGTCACCTCGTGCGGTGAAACTGCATCGCCCGTGGCTTTCAGGCGCACGCGCTTGCCTTTTTTTTTTCTTTTCTGAGAATTACACAGTTACAACGTAGACACTCAAACTCACCCCTATGAATACACGTACGCAAACCCTACCCCTATGAGCACCTCCGAAGAACTGGGCCGGCGAATATCGTGCTTGCCTCTGCCGCGTGTTGCTGGCCTACAGTCTCCGCGTGAGTCCTCCGTGTCCGAGAAATAAAATGTGGACCTCCTGTTGACTGCTTTTTATCCCCGTTCGTGTATTAATATAGCTGTATAGTGAAAGTAGTATGGACAATCTTCCACTTTGATCTGCTCTGAATTAAAATTTTAAAAATATGGAGTATTATAAATATCTGTGCGGATACGGATAATCCGAATCCGATTATATACGGAGCGGATGTGATGTAGGATATGACATTGACAAAGTCGGGTGGATATAGATTGTCCGTTAATTAAACATGCATTATCTGATGCTTATAATAGGATAATCTGAATATTTTAAGAAGCTCAAGCGCAAAAGTAAAAGTCAACTCAACTTATAACACTAGCATTGTTATATTGTAGTTCATATATATATATATATAATATATACTATTTTAAGTATCTTTTCACATGACATGATTCGGCTCTGTTCGGCGGCTGGTACAAAGGTCACCTGATTGAATAGTGTTATGTGAGAGAATAAGCTGAAATAAGCTAGAAATAGTTTAATCCTAATGAATATATTGTTGTATTTTTTTAATCGTCGGTGATGTATCTATCACCAGTGTTGAAGTGCAGTATATATTTTATTGCATAATTATTAATTTATTTTCATTATTTTGTAAGCATAAATAACATCTGATGCATTGCTTTTCATCATAAAAAAACACGTAACCATATATTATCTAAAGAAAAGTTAGTTTCCGCTCAGAAATCGGTCCAAATCCGTACCATTTTCAATATCCCATCTGTTTTTTTATCCGAAACCGAATAATATCTAACACGCTCTAATTCCAATAAAAACAAGATTAGAATACGAGGAAGTTATTATCTACTCCGATCTAATCCGTTTTCATTCATATATACATGTGTTCATGCAAAGAATCTTTTTATTTACATATATAGGCGCGACCACCGGCTGCATGCGTAGCAACGCACACGTACCTTCCTAGTAACTATAATGACTCGCCGTGTCACATAGCGGGCATTTGGTTCCAATCTGCTATGTCCAAATTAAAACATATGCCATATAGCGGTAGCGGCAAGTTCCAATCTTGTTGCCAGTGACCACCGACCGTGTGTGCTTCTGGTTTTTATTGTAAATAAATTTACATGATGAGGACACCTTTATAATAATATAAGATAAGATAGCTACTAGCTCTAAGACCAATTTTCAATAGTATTAACATTTAAGACATCTTGTATTACTATATTCCTGACTAGAGAATATAATAGAAGCTCCATTTTAACCATCACCAAACACCATAAGAAAAAAGGTAAATACTATAAATTAATAAAATAACTAGAAACATGCATCTAGCCTTTAATTAGTAGACTCTAATCGTCATCTCCAAAAAATACATATTGGATCTATTCTATTTTATAAAAAAAATAGCCAATCCAAACCCAACTAGGAGGACGCCAGCCCACATGAAGGCAAATGGTTGCCATTATAAAAAAAATACATAAAGTAACTCTCTAAGTTTGCAAAAAAAAATTATATCTAGATTACCTGGCTTTGCTATTATAATAGATAATCCAAAATAACGCAATTTGTATTTAAATTACCTATCTTTGTTGTTATGAAAGATAATTCAAATAATCCTCTAAATTTGCATATTTATGAAAGATAATTTAAAATAAGTCTCTAAATTTGTATCAAAATAATCCACCTCCACTATTATAAAATTAATATTTGTATAATTTACCCACCAAAGTCATTATGAAAGATAGTGCAAATTAGGTGCTAACTTTGCATTCATATTAGACCCTATGGTGTATCATAGGACGTAGAATATTCTACAATAAAATAAAAAAGTTGGAAATTTTAAATGAAAACTACAATGGCTATTATAGTTCCACTTAACACATGGATAAAGAAGCTAAAAGCTAAAATATAACTTTATATTAAAATTTGAAAGTGAATATAACCATATAGCTTTAAAATATAACAATATTACAAGTCAAAAACCAAAATATAGAGAAATTATGTCATGAAAGTGATACAACAAGAGTTTATAAAATTTAAACTTAGGCTTCAACTAAATACATATCACACTAAACAAAAAATACACAACCTATAAATTGTTGCTAGAGGTCTCCAACGGAGCCAATGCTCATGAGGTTCGCTAGAAAAAAGAATAAATCCTAGACATTCTCATAATATCTAGCCATTAATTTGGTAACCTCTAATCATCGATAATAATAGCATCGGATCATTCAATTTTTTAAAATTATGACCTACATCCGCAAATGTGTAAAGTGGAACACTACACATTCTCGTGGAACATGCCCACATGCACGTAACACCTTTTATTCTTTTCTCCTCACTTCATGTATAAGAGTTAAGAGTGATACCAAGGTGGTACCAAATTCACCAACTACAACTACACATGGGCCACATGTGCCAACTACTATAAGCTATTAATGGGCTGGGGCATTCACACCTATAGAGTCGAGAGCTTAAACATAAACAATAGACACCTAGAACCACCCATCCACAAGAAACATAGGAGTGCACATTGTACAATGCAACACATGGACATACAACAAGGGTTGATGCTCTTAACACCATCTATAACACCTCGCTCTAAAATCTGCTTATCTAACTCCTCATGTAGTATGGGGACACATGCTTTCTAAAATGATTGAATATACAAATAAAAACATCCTATAGTCTATCTTCAACTTTCACCATTGCTTCATGTAAAAGGGAGAACCTAGAGATGCTACACTTGTAGCAACAATGATTCTAGTTGGTCTCATCCTCCTAAACTTTTAATGTGGTACTAAACCCACCAATTGCAACCACAGATAGGACAATTACTACATATTTTAAAAAGCAATGTAAAGTAACCCATAAATCTAGATTTAGTTATCCAACTATATGACATTAAAGAATATGGTATAATATAATTGAATATGCAGACTTACTATTATGACAAATAATTTATGTAACCTCTTAAATTTGCATCTAACTTACACTTATGAGATTATTAAAAATAAAATATCCCCTCAAGTGTACATCTAATTATCAAAATCTTCTATTATATACATTTTAAAATAACCAAAAGACATAGTATGTTTCTATGCTACCCGCTTAAATTAATATTAAAATAAAAATTGATTAAAGCAAGCCAACATGTTGTCCCGTCACACATATCAAGTACACATGCATGCATGAGTCTATATATATTTCAATAAACTTGAAAATATTTTTTAAAAAACTTATTATCTACTAATGATACTAATAAAATATTTAAAATTATACTAATAACAATAACATATAAATTATATAAGTTGTTACTTTAGATATATTTATATAGTGTAACTGAAGCGTTTAACATAACTATATTGATAGTATCACTATTATCAAGTATACTATTTCTTGATTACATAATTTAAACACTTGAGAAATGGAGGAGGTAAGTGGAGACCACAAATGATTAACTGATTATATCTTCCCATACTTTGAGATTTCTTTGGAGTAAATAATCATTATAAGGATTAAATATGAATATCCTCTTGAGGATAGCACTACCCAACCCTAGATCTCACTTCAAGTTCTACCACAGATCTTAACTTGGCATGGTGCATGTTTCAAATGATTGTTTCTGTCATCATAGTACTTAAGAGTGTGGTCTACATAAACAGAGAATAAATTGTACAATAAACACTAGAATTTCAACTTAACTTAGAATAAAAAGTCTATTGCAATCAAATTTTAAAATAAAATTTAGAATCATAACGCCATACATGAGAGCCATCATAATTGAAGTTAAGGTTCAACTAAATACATATTCTAAGACATGTAGAGGTGCCATGCAAAGAAAAAAACTATGGATATGTAGAAAAGACATATAGATCAGTAATTGGGAAGTTCATCACAATAGGATAAAGACTACATTATCTATTATGACTCTTTTGTTAGAAAATAAATAAGGATAAAAATGTTTAATTTCATATAAAGTATTTTATTAGTCAAAGATATTAAACAATAACTATTCCTTATGTTTTCTAATATTCTAGCCCATACAAAAACACGAGTTGATGGACTAGTAGTAGCTCATAATATGAATAATCCCACATGGTAATCTCAAATGATCTTAGAGTGTATATATGGGACTAGTTCTTGATTAGAGATAGCTTTTATCTCACTTCTATTAAAATATTAAAATAATATGTTTAGAGCTAGCTCATAAATCGTCATTGGAGGTTCCCTGACAAGTTGTGGACTTGATACTACCCATTGCTTAATTAGTTATGAACCATATTTTTGGATGTCAAATTTCAACTAAAATACCAATGTACTAGAAAAGTAAAAAACTTAGAATTTGGAATTGAGGAAGTAGTTTAAAAACCATCCCTTAAATCGATTTTAAGGAGTAGATGGCTTAACAAAATCTTCCCTAGAAATCTACTTATTTTTAGGGGGAGGTTGACGTATGTAACCGCTTCTAAAAATATGGTTTACTTTAGGTTGTTTTTTATTGTTCACTCTTGAAAAATGTGGATAAGATATAGAAACAATCTTTTAACCGTGAATAAAATTGAGCTCACCCACAAGCTCATGTGTTGTTCACTACTGTTCATCAACGTGACCTTTTTAATTTCAAATTTTTTATTTGTAGTTTTATTTTAATTTTTAATTTTTTTAATTTGACCTTCATTTTTCCACCTCATATTTTCCTTTGTTTTTCTTTTTGATATCGCGCGCATGCAGTGGAGGCGTATACTGTGCTAAATTGGATGCCGAAGAGCGTCTATACACTATTCATCGATTTGACATTTTTTTTATTTTTTTACTGTTCATCGATTTCATATTTTCAATTTTTTTTAAGTTTTCTATTATAATTTTGAAATTTCGTATTTAATTTTTTAACATTTTCTTTTATTTTTAGTTTTAAAGCAAGCGATAAAAAGCATGTAGTATTTCTATTTTAAATCTTTTGTTTTATACATATACGATCCTACGCATCGGAGTGCATGTAGTGTGGCATCGGAGTGCATGCAGTGTGGTAGTCTATATCAATTATAGCAATAAAAAGTATATAGTCTTTCTATTAGGCCAGTTTAGCTTTATATTAAACTGTTAGGGACATTTTTTATCTTTTTAAGTTTCTACTTCCCAAAAAAAATTATTATTTTTTAGTTTTAAATTTATTTAAGCTTTTTTCTTATCTTCTTTTTTTCATTTATTTTTTAATCTTTTGTTTTATAAAAACAGCGATCACACACCGTAAAGTGCGTGTAGTATGGTGATTCATATCAATCATGACAATAAAGAGTGTAATATTTCTACCAAGTCCGTGCATCTTTATATTGGGCTGTTAGTAGACCATAACAACAATTTTGAGTACTTATCAATGCTATTGTACATATATTGTTTTGGTATATACAAAAAAAACTAACTCGCTTTACCACTTGCAACAAATGTGCTTAGCAAAAACCGGCGCAGCAGAGTGTTGGGGATATTATCTCGGCATATCCTCAGGGACTTTATGGGTCTACCGACCAGAAGATGATCCGACCCAGAAGACGTAGACGTGCAGCACACGACGTGCACCGCACGAATAGTACCATATTGGCTACTTTACTTGTAACCTTGTTTCTTCGGCATATATAAGGAGGGACAGGGGACCCCCAAAAGGACAATCTCTTAGATCTCTCCACAATCCTCTCTCAGATCATCTACAGATCTTGTAACTAGATATACAAGATCAATCTAGCCACCAGAACACAGGACGTAGAGTATTACGGCGGTTTACCGGCCCGAACCTGTATAAACCGTCATGTCTACGCTCTCCGTGTTACGCTTGATCGCCGTCGCCACACCTCCGCCTAACAATCTACTACCGTGGGGTACCCTCTAGGTAGACTGCGACACATATTTCGTCAACAGTTGGCGCGCCAGGTAGAGGGTGTGTGCATCGACATCATGGCTCGTCAAGCGATCATCCTCCCTGTCAACGGATCTCGTCGACGTCCCCTCGTCGTCACCCTCGTCAACGGTCCGCCGCCGCCGCCGCCTCATCCCTCGTCATGACCAGATCGAATCTATGATCTGGACCGGCGGCGGCACCGTCCTTGCTTCCAAGATCGTCATCAACTCGCCATGCTCCTCTCGTCATCCCTCGCCGACAACATGCCTCGTCCCTCGTCGCGATTCGTCACGGCTCTCGCCGATCTTTACATGATTGTTAAGTTCCACCTAATTCCATATGTGCATCATGTATTCCCCATCTTACGTGTTTGTATTGGAGGTACCAGGATAATCGTCAGACATATTATTGGCGTTTGGATGATATCGTTCCGGTCGCCACCAACTTCCCCGAGCAGCCTGGCTGGAGCCAAAGAACATCAGAGCCGGGGCTGTCGATTCGGCCATAAGCGTGCATGCTCATGGCTGCGCTATGCCCGGTCGGCAGTCCTCCCGAGTGATGCCCAACCTCTCTACGAGTGGCTCCCGACGCCATGGGGGAGGGATAAGCTCGGGCTGAAGTCTCTAAAAGCTACATGCCTAGTTGCTCGGGGACTGGCCTCGTCATTGACTCGCCACGGCTCTTACTGACCCCATCGCCCCTCGTCGCTCATCGTCACGGCTCTTGCCGACCACATCGCTCTTCGTCGTCGACTCGTCACGGCTCTTGCCGACCACATCGCTCCTTACAGCAGACTCAGAGACTACGCGTACTAATGTTATTTTTTTAATTGTGCCTTTTTCTAGATGTTTTGCAGCTCGGCACCACGTGTCCACTACACCAACTACAGTCTCTGTCACACCCAAAAATTTCACATTTTGGGTTGTGCTTAGAAAACACTAAAGAAAATAAATGATTTCTATGTTCATATAAAAATTTCCAAGATTAGTTTGATTTGCATAAACTTAGTATAGGAAAAGTGAATTTATAAACTTTTCTAAATCAATTTGATAGACTTTAATTGTTGTGGTGGTTGTTCATTGCTTGTCTTGATGCATGTGAGTGTTTAAAGTTTTTAAAACGCGTTTAGTAAGTCGTTTATCGGTCTCTGGCTCGTCTCTATCTTTTTCTATAATCAAATTCTTGTTCTCGATCTTAATCTTTCGTTTGGACATTCCCAGGATCCATTGTCTCTTTATCCAACTGATTCCCTTGAGTTCATAATTTATCAACATGTCTCTAAATTCTTTCTGGGAATTTTTCTGAATTTTTCCGGACCTTTTTCCTATTTATCTACGAGCAAATTCTAATTTTTAGATGCTCCAAAATATCTTTTTATGAGCTCCAACCACTTTATTTGAGTTCATCATGTTCCAAAATTCCTCCAAGAATTTCCCCCAAATTTTTGGAGCATTCGGAGTATTTTTCGTTGCTTAAATATTAATTCTAGACTTTTCTGGAATTATTTTATTCACGAAAATAATTTATTCCGAAAATAAATAATGAAGACCTCAATTTTCCCACAAGCCCTCAAAGCCCATGGCAATAATCCTCATACATCACAAAAGCCCAAGCATTTGTTTATTAATGAGCTTTGATGATTAATTTGACCCGTTAGTAAATGTGGAGGTGCACCATCAATTAGTACCATATCGCTAGTTGATGTTGAGGTGGAGAGTCTTCCTCCCTATAAATATGTACCCACCCCCTTGACCAAAGCACACCACATCTACCGAAGGGGAGCCCCTAGTTTGGGAATACCTAATGGTAGACAATCATATGTTTTCCTACTCTGTCGTTGTCGTGCTGCCTAGCTCCAACCGCGGTGCTCTCCGACCGGCAGATCCCTTGGTCTGGCAAAATCCCTCCTTGCCGCATGAACGAGCAGGAGCAACATCAGGGTTCCTTTTTCGTCCGTATAGAAGTGAAGGATGGAGACAAGTGCAAATAGTTACGAGCTTGCCATCAATGGTATAATCTCCACCGTTTCTTCGTTTTATCTCCGTTTTAGTTCGTTCAAATTGCGTTAGAATCATGTCACCGCGCTCTACGTCATAGTGTTAATGTTTTTCTTTTTGCTTAATTATTAATTTTCGTTAGTATTAATTTAATTAATGTTTAACTAATAGTTGTTTAATTAATTTAAAGCAAGTTAGATTTTAACTCTGTTTTGAACTGTTTAAGTTGCGTTTGTTTCTTGTTGCCATGATCTTTATGTTAGTGCATCCATGTTTTTGTCATGCTACATGCTTTTCCCATATATTATTAAAATATTGAATAAGTTAAATAAGCATGAAACTAGTTTAATAATTGAAATCAATATAGATTTATACTTTGGTATTATATAAATATAAATATATAATATTGATATGATTAGTTGACAATATTAATATGCTTCTAAACATATAGTTTGCTTGTTTAAACATGCACCATATACCTAAATGCTCTCACATGTCTAAGTTGCTTTACAACGATAAAGTTTAATATGCTTAATAGATTATTTGATCATGTTTATAAATAAATTCAATTAGTTCAATTTGGATTTCATAATAAATTGTGATTATGTCCAAACTAAATTAATACTTAATCATATACCTTTCTTAATTAACATCAGTCAAGCTTGTAGTTATTTCTTAAATATAATGAAACTCACAATAGTTGTTTCTTTTAACGATAGTTCCGTAATTGGCGTTTATTGCGTTGTCTCGACCGTAGTACCGATCTATCTTCTTGTTGGTGTATTGTTCTTAGTTGTTTGTATGTTGTCTATGTGTGGTGCTTGCTATGAGTAGAACGAGAAATGTTTGTGAGGATGAAGATCATAAGGTGATGACTGATAGCTGATGACGTGAGGGTTGCGCAAGTGAAAGGCAAGTATAGCATGAGATTTTCCTTGTTGTCCTATTCACTTTAATGTCATTTAATTCATCTGCATGTGTCTACCTTGATAACCATAGTTATATATCCTAATTGTATTGATACCCTGATTCCTTGTCATCCTATGGTTATGCATTGGGTAGAATTGATGCTAGTGCTCAAGTAATTATGATCATGAACTATAACTTCATTAATAGAATATGCAACGAGAAATAAAAGATACTTTTTAGCAACATGGAATCTAAGAACTTATCTGTCAGCAAAAGCTGGGACATACAGTACAACCATGAGGGCTATATGGCTCTGGCTTTAGTTCAGTATGAGGGTAACTCTCTCGCATGTGGCAGTTCATGAAAGTTGCCATTGTCGAGCGGTTGCGGGGTACGGCCGGAGTGGCTACCGCTGCGCGTGTGCACCATCGAGGGGTCCCCGTATACCCCTTGCTCGTGGATCCGTAGTGTCTGTTGTTTGTCAGCGAGCCCCTTTGAAAAACTTCATAGTGAACCCTGCCGACCTTCCTTGGAAGTGGGTCAAGAGGCTGATCCCCTCGGGCGAAAGGGTAAATCACGACTCGTGGGTAAAGATGTACAACCTCTGCAGAGTGTTAAAAACTGATATATCAGCCGTGCTCACGGATACGAGCAACCCGGAAAACTCACAGACTAATGGAAATTAATTGAACATTGATAAATGATCTACTGTGTTTTTTTAATGCTATTCCTTATTCATGTTATCAGTTTCATGTGATTAATTGGGGCATTGCTTATTTGTTGCTACTAATGCTAAAACTATGACTCATTAAAAGCTAATCGCAGTAAACCAGTGTCAACCTTTTGAGCCTCATGAACCCCATGTCATATTGCTGAGTACGATATGTACTTACACTTGCTTTACTTTTCAATACTTTGGATAAAAATCCCGGACGGGTAACAGAAGATGGATCTAGTGAGATTTCGAAGAAGTGCTAGGCATATGCAACCCCCAGTCAACTGTCCCTGTGAAGTTGGAGCTTCAAGAAAGTTTAGTAATCGTTCTGCTATACTTTGATGTAAGTGTTAATGTATCTATGTTTTCTCTATATAACATTGATTTTGATATTCTTCTTTTCTGTTGTTGTATGTGTGGACTTCCTGGGAACACATATGGCTAGCCTGGTTTTGTTCTTTAAAACCGGGTCTCGGGGACTGGCTTCGTCATCGACTCATCGTGGCTCTCGCCAACCTCGTCGCCCTTCGTCATCGACTCATCACGACGCTTGCCGACCTCGTCGCCCCTCGTCACCGACTACAGTCTCGGGGACTGCTCTCATCATCAACTGCAATCTCGGGGACTGGCCTCATCGCCAACTCATCACGACTCTCGCCAACCTCGTCTACGACTCACCTTCATCATCGACCAGAACCTGCTGGTTGAGCTGGTGTGCCATCAAGTTGCTCCATGCTATCCGGATCAGGGTGCTGATTTTGGGTAGCGCGGGGGCCTTGATGGGCACGCTATGCCTGCTGTCTCGGGATTGCACTAGCCACAGTACGCTATAAAGCTCGGTACCACGTGTCTACAACACCTACTACCAAGCTCGGGGACTAGGTGGATACACTTCACCTTGCGGTGAATGTATTTGCTTTTCTCTTCGACAAGTAACAAGTTGGACTTGTACAAACCTCTACTAGGATCTTGTTATTCCTTATAGTCTTGCAAGCTCCAAGTGGATACACTTCATCAAGCAGTTCTTTCAAAAATTTCTTCAGCACGTCACATCCTCCCGATAAGCACCTGCAGACTTACGATGGAGCGACCTGCTCGCTAATCAAGCTACGACGCTCTCGACCAACCCGACCTGGTCGGAAGACTTCTCCGGACCGAATCTCGACCAGGCCATCTAGTCGCAACTCTACATCGACATTCATAAAGGAAGGCGACCAAGCCGCGTCTCCTCGGAAGGCTTCAGGGCAGCTCGCCAGAAGGATGCAACGTTCTCGGGGACTTGTTGGGGATATTACCTCGGCATATTGAAAGGATCAAGATGCCCAAGAGGGGGGGTGAATTGGGCTCTTTTTAATTTCTAAACAAGAATTAAACCTATAAAGAGCCAATTAACCCCCTAGTGCCTACCGCTTGTGTGTCCTAGCTAGAAAGCGGTAACAAAGCAAAGGAAAGCGAAAACTTCCTACCCAATTCTAGTATGAATTGAAAGACAAGTGCGGAAAGTAATGCGGTAATAAAGAGCTAGGGAAAGAGATGCTTGACATGGCGATATTTTGCCGAGGTATCGAGGAGTCGACACTCCTCCCTAGTCCTCGTTGGAGCACCTCGCAAGGTATAGCTCCCCCTCAATCCCGCGCAAGGGATGAGTGCTCTCTACGGGCTGATTCTTCGCCACTCCGGCTCGGTGAATCGCCCACAACCGATCACACACGTCGATGGAGAAGGGCCGCCGACAATCTTCCGGCGATCACCTTCCTCCGAACACCACCGGACCGTCTAGGTGATGTCGATCACCAAGAGTAACAAGCCTCGATCTTCGCTTGACTCACTCAAGCTTCACAACTAGAGGATGCACACTTGAACTCTTGGATGAACTAGAGAGAGGATGGATGGATTTGCGAATCACTCTCTCTCTCTAGGGCTCTTGCTCTCTTCACAACCTTCTCAACGAACTCAGCAACTCAAATGAGCAAAGGCAAGGCGGGAGAGAAGTGGGAGGGGCTATAAATAGACCCTCTGAAAACTGCCTCGGGCTGGCATTTTAAGTTGGCGACGGACGCTCCGTCGACTAGGCGACGGACGCTCCGTCGCATGCCCAACGGCTAGTTTCTGTTCATAATTGAGGCGACGGACGGTCCGATGCCTCTGTCTAACGGCTAGTTCTGACACAGTGTTCCCAGCGACGGACGCTACGTCACTGGGCGACGGACGCTCAGCCACAGCGTCCGACGCTAAATTCTGGCTAGGGTTTGAAATCACCCTCTCTGGAAGGTCGACGGACGCTCTCCGCAGCGTCCGACGCCTGGCCGACGGACAGCGTCCGACGCACCCTAAAAATCTTAGCCAGAAAACAACCTCTCTGGAAGGCCGACGGACGCTGTGGACTCAACCACCCAGTGTCCGGCGCCCCTGCCAGGAGCGTCCGTCGCCTAGAAAATGATTTTGACAACTCCGTTTTTCGTCGCGATGAAAATGGAAGTTGTTCTAGGCTATCTTACGGTCACCATAGGCTTGCTTAGAGCTAAGGAAATCAAGTGTGCACCACACCTAAACATGAAGCTTTCCTAAGTCAAGCTACTAGTCTCAACCCCTCTTAATAGTACGGTCAAAGGTAAAAAGAGAAGCCCTATCTAATTCTAAGTGCCCTTCATCTCCTTATGGCACTTAGCCTATCATTCTAGGGTCTTCATCATGTCTCCTTAACAACCGAAACGATATCCATCTTGGGGGCTAAGTGATGACCTTTAGAGCCCATTTTCCTTGATCACCATGGCTAGGCTACGCATAGCCTCTGCAAAACACACGTTAGCCATAATAATCTCTAATTGTCGTTAATCACCGAAACCAACCAGGGCCATGATTCTTCAATCTCCCCCTTTTTGGTGATTGACGACAATAGAACCTCGAGTATGGATAAGAGTTTTGGTTAAGAATCGAGGGTGACTTGGAATGGTTGAGCAAGGGTTAGTGAGAAGGTAATGAAGTACACTTGCTCACCCAAGCCAAATCACAAAACATGGTACTTAAGGATATGAATGAAGAAGCAGTACTTCATGATATTCTCAAAGGATGTATCGGAGTAAAGCGCGGAAGCTCAAATATCGTTAAGCAGGGAGATATATCATGAACATGAGACAACTCACAAGATGTATTAGAGATAATCAAGAGTTTGTCACATGCAACCATATATACATCAACCATCATCACATCACGCATATAGACAAATGCATATAAGTAGATATGATGAAAGAGTATGGGGAAATAAAGCATACAAAGATCCAAATCCCTCCCCCTATCTCTATACTCGACCCTCTCTCCCCCTTTGGCGTCTAGCACCAAAAACTACGAGTCTGGGGCTAGAGAAGAAGGTGAAGTAGCGGCAGCTCAGCGATCCAGCATAATGAAGTCCTGAAGGTCGGACTCGTCTGACTCATCTGACACGGTCTCTGCTGGTGTAGGTGCAACTGGGGTGGCCTTTGAAGCTGTCACTGGCACCTCTGGAGCTGCGGTCTCAACTGACTGTCGTTGAGACTCTGCTGGTGCCTCGGACGGTCCTGCCTCAGTAGTAGTGAGCCTGGGGGCCCGACGAGTGAAAACTCGAGGCGAGGGGGACGTGTTCACTGCTAGTGCCACTAGGGACACTGCCGCTGCAACCTCTGCAGGCTGAGTCTGACCAGGAGAGGACACTGCCACTGTAACCTCATCTGCTAATGATATGGCATCCGTCTGAATGGCAGCTGGAGGTGTGGTGACTGTCTGTGCCAACTGCTCAGGTGCGATCTCCGACGACGCAACTGAGGACTGGTGAGTGCCTGTCGCCGGAAGATCCACTGCGGTCTCTGGAGCTGGTGTGACCTGCTGAGGTGCTCCTGGGGAGTCTTCTCCCGTGATCTCCAGGTACGAAGCAGACGGATCTCGCGAGGCCTCTGCTAGTGTAGTTCCCCGGGTAGGAGTGAATCCCGTCTGGAACTCTCCGGGTGAACCTATCCAAGAGGACACCTGGGTCCTCGGAGTCTGGTACTCTGGAGAAGCTACTGGCTGGAAGGGAGGTGTAGCTGGTGCCTGACTCTGCTGTCCTCTGGACGGTAACGCTGGAGTGGGCACCACTACTACTGGAGGCTGCGGTGGTGGAGAGGTGAACTGCTGCTGCTGAGAGACTGCGGGCAACTGAAAGTGTGGCGTCGAGGTCTGCCCGGAGCTAGAGGCCAGAAGACGCTCAAGTAGAAGAGTATGAGTCTTCTGGATCTCTGCCTGCTGGAGCTGGTAGGCTAGGAACTGGCGCTGGAACTCATCCTGCCTAGCCTGTGTCTATGCCTGAGCGGCCAGCTGCTGCTCAGTGAGCCTCCGTAGGTCTGCAGCCTGTTGTCTCTGCTCCTCTGCCTTACGAGATTGCTCCTCCTGCATCCTCGAGAGTATAGAAAGCAAGGTAGCCTCTGAGGAGCTGGAGCCTGGAGCTGGAGCTGGAGCCTGGAGCTGGAGCTGCTGCAGCTGTGCCTGACCCACCAGCCTCGTGGTCATGTGTCATAGGTGTATACTCGTGCACGGGCTGGTAGTCCTCGTCCGAGCTGTCAGAGTCGAGATCCTCTCTAAACACTGTCTCTGCAGCTGTATCGATCTCGGCGTCCAAACCAGCTAGCTCTGCCTGAGCTATCTGCTCAACTGTGGCATCGGCGACCTCGGCTGACTGTGGTGGCACTCCGGCCTGTCTCGTGCCTGGTCTGTAAGCTCTGCTGGGGCGAGGTAGCTGCCCATGAGCCACAAGCTGGCTCATCGAATAGACAGGAAACTCTGTAGCTGACCTCGTGAGGGTGACTCTCATAACCCCTGACCCAGTCTTGGCAACTACCAAGTAAGAGATCCAATGTGCGAACTGTAGCTGCCAATGACCTCTAAATCCAGCAGCTATGATGTCCTCGAGCTCGCTCACTATCAGATCCCATAGATCGAACTGCTCTTTCCGGACAACATGAGCTAGGAGCCAAAGCTGAAGTCGAGTGATAGTATCCCTAGCTCCAATCCTGGGTAGAATGGTCCGTCTGAGAACCTCGTGGAGGATCCGAGCCAAAGGAGTGAGGTCACGTGGCGTCCGGCTCGAACCCTCAGTGAACGGCTGCTGAAAGCACGGACTGACAAAGTCTGTGGATGGCACTATGCCATCGTGAGGTCTGCGAGGAGCCTCCTGATCCCCATAGCAAAGACTGTGGATCCTAGTAGGTGAAGATCCAAGGTGAAAGAGCTCTCGGAACCTGGTAGCTGTAACCCTGAAGTCACGTCCCTGATATGTGAAGTGAAGGAACTCGTGATCAGGTGAGATCCACAGAGAGGCGTAGAACTGATAGACCCACTCCTTCTGATATGCCCCTGAGCGACCCATCAGATCTGTCAATCCCTGGATGTACTAGAGATGCTGCAGGATCTCTGGACCGCCGATCCCCTCAATCTGAGTAGCTGGGCACACCCTGTGGGCC
This sequence comes from Microstegium vimineum, assembly GCA_022036555.1. Taxonomy (NCBI): domain Eukaryota; kingdom Viridiplantae; phylum Streptophyta; class Magnoliopsida; order Poales; family Poaceae; genus Microstegium; species Microstegium vimineum. Next base: position 10,732,498 of record CM039122.1, on the reverse strand, counting down.
CTGAGGGGAGCATCGGTGTCAACATACGCTCGGTAGAAGTCCTCGTGCACTGTGGTATAGAACTCTGGTCCGGCACGGGGGTCCCTCTGAGGTGGGAACCAGGACTGGAAGTCGACGAACCGAAGCATCTGAACTTGCTTCGCTGTAAGTGTCCTGACCTGGTGCCTCACGGGGTCTGGGAGCCGGGGTCCTAGAGGGCTGGGTGGTGCACCTGAGCCTCGGGAATGACTAACGCGACGGCTCATCAGCTCTCCAATAGAAGAGTGACCCGCGGCCTCAGTCGGCTCAGTCGCTGGGACTGGCTCTGTCGCTGGTGCCTCTGAAGCCTCGACAGGCTCTGACACTGGAGGTGGAGGGGACTCACGACGCGCTCCACAGCGAGGCGAGAGCCTCAAGCCGGCGCGATGTCCTCCTCGCTCTGCTAACTCAGCTGCCTCTGCTACGGCAAGCGCGGCTACTGAATCCGGATCCATAGCTGGCCTCTTGCGCTTCCGAGAAATGACCTTCTGCTTTCCCTTCCCGCGGTCAGTGGGTGGACACGGTGGAGGTGGAGGGTCACCACCACTGCCGGGAACAGGACCTGCATTCTTCGTCCTTGCCATTCCTCAAATTTGCAATCAATCCACTGAGAAGCAAGCTCAAGAGTCCAACCAACAACTCACTGCCAACCAACCACTGTCCCTAACCACTGACAATCCAAACAACTGAGAGAGTGGCACGCCGGCCCTGGACTGTCCTCGCGAGGCTTTGCCTTGATCCGTACTCGCGGGCTTTGCCCCGAGTTATCTATCACTGCCCACTGTCTGAGTCTCTGATCAACTGACAAACTGACCCTGCTCGTCAGAAATAGATAGAGATATAAACCATAAGCATATAACTAGAGGTACGGAGCTATAGAAGCATGATATAAGATAAGGATAGAACGATTGATATTCACTGCCGTACCTCGAGCCTCTGACCAAAAAGGGATTAGAAAGGAGATTTCCCGATCCATCAACCGCCAACCACAATCCGCAAACCGTACTCTAACCAAGGCAAGGAGAGGGGTTAAAGGGTTTGGCAAGGTGATTTGCTAAAGAGAGTAAGAGTCAGTGAAAACGAATTTCACCTTGGCACCTTCTTGAAGAAGAACCCCTTGGCAGAGAGTGACCACCACGGCTTGAAGTACTCAGAGGAGCGGCCAAGCTAGGGCAAGGAGCACTTGGCGCGGCGGCGGAGCAGAGGATGGGCTCTGGCGCGGAATGCAATGAAGACACGGCGTCGATGGTGGAAGGTGCGTAGGGCAGGGATGGCGGTGTTGGGTGGAGAAACGCGGTGGCGCAGGGAGTAGGGATCCGTGGCGGCGCAGGAGGAGGCGCGGCGGTGCTGGCAGGGGCCACGGCGGCGCAGGGAGAACGGCGGTGGGAAGAGCGGCGGTTAGGGTTAGAAACTCGGCGCGGCGGCGGACTGACCAGATCTGGCGAGACAGAGAGGAGATCGGGAGTTTTCAAAAAAAATTTCGCCGATTAGTTCACGACGGACGGTCCGACGCATAGGCGACGGACGGTCCGACGCATAGGCGACGGACGCTCCGTCGGCATGCGACGGACGCTCGGGGAGCGTCCGACGGCATCGTCCGTCGGGCTTCCAGAGCCGATTTAAAACGCCCAGTCGCATTGACCGCGACGGACGCTCCGCGATGGACGCTTGGGAGAGCGTCCGTCGCCCTTTTTGCGGGCAAGGTTAATCTCCGGACGATCGTGACGGACGCTGAGGCAATTGACACCGAGCGTCCGTCGGCAGCGTCCGACGCCTAAAAAGTGGAATTTTTCAAATTTTCTTTTTGCGTCTTTCTCCCAACCAAGTTCCAATCCCAATAAGATCCAAATAACACTTGATTGGACTTGATATGAGAACCATCTCTCAAACACTCATTTTCAATTATTTTGCCATAGGCTTAAATTTAGTTTTTAGCTCAAAATATTCAAGTGGAAGCGCCAAGGAGTCATCGTATGGCCACAATAGGGGTAGAGAAGTGATTTGAGCTTGGAATACTCCCCCTAAGTGGACTATCATAGAGGATGCTCAAGAAACTTAACCGAAAAAGGAAAAGGGCAAACAACACACATGCAAATGTTATGCAATACGAAGAGTGAATCTAGGTTGCTTGCAAGTTTAAACCGCGGTTAAGCTTTGTCACACGCTTTGAGGGCGGTTATCTTAACCGCGTTAGCCAAGCCTATGTGCATTACCAAATTAAACATGTTATATTACATATGAATGCAAGGTTCACACAAGATCATCTTTTAGTGAAATTAGAGTGATCAAACACATTTAACTCGCTTCTCAACCTACAAAAGGTTGTTTCATCGAGTGGTTTAGTGAAGATATCCACCAACTGCTCTTCGCTCTTAACTCCAACTAGTGTTATATCTTTCCTAGCTACATGATCTCTAAGAAAGTGATGGCGAATATCTATGTGCTTGGTGCGAGAGTGTTGAACCGGGTTGTTTGCAAGCTTTACGGCGCTTTCATTATCACACAAAAGTGGAACTTCTTTTAAAAACACGCCGTAATCAAAGAGTGTTTGGGTCATATATAAGATTTGTGCACAACTTGCTCCCATGGCAATGTATTCCGCCTCGGCGGTTGACAAAGCCACACTATTTTGCTTCTTTGAGGACCAAGAAACAAGAGATCTTCCTAGCATGTGGCACCCGCCGGAGGTACTCTTCCTATCAACCTTACACTCGGTGTAATCCGAATCGGAATAGCCAACTAGTTGGAAGGGAGCTCCTTTGGGATACCAAAGACCCATGCTAGGGGTGTGCCTTATGTACCTAAGGATTCTTTTAACCGCACAAAGATGTGACTCCTTAGGGTTTGCTTGAAACCTAGCACACATAAACACACTAAACATGACATCCGGCCTAGAAGCAGTGAGGTAAAGTAAACTACCGATCATAGAACGATATAGAGTTTGGTCGATCTGTTTACCTCCCTCATCGAGATCGAGATGCCCATTAGTAGGCATTGGGGTCTTGATTGGCTTGCAATCCTCCATCTTGAATTTCTTGAGCACATCATAAGTGTACTTCTCTTGAGATATGAAGGTGCCCTCCCTCAATTGCTTCACTTGGAAGCCTAGGAAGAAGGTTAGCTCGCCAATCATCGACATCTCGAACTCCTTGGACATCAATGCACCAAATTCCTTGCTATGATCTTGGTTTGTTGACCCAAATATAATGTCATCGACATATACTTGGCAAACAAAAATCTCTCCATCTAGCACCTTGGTGAAGAGTGTGGTATCCACTTTCCCGATCTTGAAGCCCTTCTTGAGTAGGAAGTCCCTTAGCCTCTCATACCAAGCTCTTGGAGCTTGCTTCAATCCATAGAGTGCCTTGGACAACCTATACACATGATTAGGACAATTTGGGTCTTCAAATCCGGGAGGTTGTGAGACAAAAACAAGTTCATTAATGAAACCATTAAGAAAGGCACTCTTCACATCCATTTGAAAGAGTTTCATTTTATGGTGTGAAGCATATGCCAAAAGGATACGAATGGCTTCTAGTCTTGCAACCGGTGCAAAGGTCTCCCCAAAGTCCAAGCCTTCAACTTGGGAGAACCCCTTTGCCACCAATCTTGCCTTGTTTCTCACAACCACACCTTGATCATCTTGCTTGTTCCTAAACACCCACTTGGTGCCAATGATTCTTGCTCCTTTGGGCTTTTCTACTAGTGACCAAACTTCGTTCCGGGTGAAGTTGTTCAACTCTTCGTGCATGGCGTTCACCCAATCCGGATCCGCAAGTGCATCCTCCACACTAGAAGGCTCAACAAAGGAAACAAAAGAGTGATGTTCAACATAAGAAGCAAGTTTAGATCGAGTTGTTACCCCCCTTGATGGACTCCCTATGATGAGATCTTGAGGATGTGCTTGAAGCATAGGTGTAGATCTTCTATTGATCACTTGAGGAGGAGGTTGCGGAGCTTCAACATTGCTTGCTTCGGCCTTGGCTTGATCTTGAGGGATGTGAGTGTCTTCTTGAGCTTCCCTCACTTGATCTTCTTCATCAACTTGAGGCGTGTGAGGTGGAGAAGGATCTTGATTCGCTTCATCTTCAACTTCTTCCACCTCTTGTGGGTTGATAGCACCAGTTGGCATGTTCTTCATGGCCTCCCTCAAGGGTTCATCACCTACATCATCAAGATTTTCATGCTCTTCTTGAGAGCCATTAGTTTCATCAAACTCCAAGTCATACGTTTCTTCAACTAAGCCGGTGGCTTTGTTAAATACACGGTATGCCTTGGATTTAAGTGAATACCCAACTAAGAAACCAATGTCACATCTTCTTTGAAACTTGCCCAAGTGTTGGCGCTTCTTGTAGATGTACACTTTGCAACCAAACACTCGGAAAAAGGATATATCCGGTTTCTTTCCATTCACAAGCTCATAGGGGGTCTTCTTGAGAAGCCTTTGGACAAATAGCCGGTTGGCCGCATAGCATGCGGTGTTGATTGCTTCGGCCCAAAACTTCTCGGGGTGTTGTATTCATCAAGCATTGATCTTGCAAGTGTGATAAGTGTCCGGTTCTTCCTCTCTACTACACCATTTTGTTGAGGAGTATATGTGGCGGATACTTCATGCTTGATTCCAACTTCATCACAATAGTCTTCAATCTTGGTGTTTACAAACTCGGTCCCACTGTCACTTCTTATCTTCTTGATCTTCACATCAAATTCATTTTGGGCTCTAGTTGCAAACTTCTTGAATATTGATTGAGTTTCTCCCTTGTCTTGAAGAAAGAACACCCAAGTGTATCTAGAGTAGTCATCAACTACCACCAAGCAAAAGAGATTGCCGCCAAGGCTAGCATAGGTAGTAGGTCCAAAAAGATCCATGTGGAGTAGCTCTAGAACTCTTGAGGTTGACATGAAAGCTTTGGTTGGATGAGTGTTTGCTACTTGCTTGCCGGCTTGACACGCACTACAAAGTTTATCTTTCTCAAACACCACATCCTTCACACCTCTAACCAATTCCTTCTTGACAAGCTTCTTCAAAGTTGACATTCCCACATGTGATAATCTTCTATGCCATAGCCAACCCAAAGAACTCTTGGAGAAAAGACATGTTTGCAAACTAGCTTCATTTGAGGTGAAGTCCACTAGGTAGAGATTGTTGTGTCGAAACCCTTTGAATATCAATGATGAATCTTCAATCTTGGACACAACTACCTCATTTGGAGTGAAGAGACATTGGAAACCAAGATCACATAGTTGTCCCACGGATAGCAAGTTGAAGCTCAATGATTGTACTAGCAAGACATTTGATATAGATTGATCATTTGAGATTGCCACTTTGCCTAGACCTTGCACTTTGCCTTTTGAATTGTCCCCAAAGGTAATCTTGTCTTGCCCTTCACAATCTTCCTCAAGTGTGGTGAACATCCGGAGTCACCGGTCATATGTTGAGTGCATCCACTATCAATCACCCAATGACTTCCACCGGTCTTGTAGTTCACCTACACACAAGCAACTTGGCGTTAAGCTTGTTGTTTGGGAACCCACACTTGGCGAGGTCCCATAGCCTTGTCCACCAACTCCTTAGCAACCCATAGCACTTTGGGCTTGTTCTTCATCTTTGGACCGAGAAAAACAACTTGAGGTCTACCCTTGGAGTCCTTGTTGATGATGAAGTGTGCATCATGAGCGAAAGGCCTTATGTGCTTGGGCAAGGTCTTGGGAGGTGGAGTCTTGCATTGGGATTGAAGATGACCCTCTTGACCACATCCAAAGCACTTCTTGGGTTTGGGCTTTGGTGTGTCATAGTTGCTTCTCATAGCCTTGTTCTTGTAATAGTTCTTGGCTTCTATCTTGACCTTGGCCTTCATGATTTGGTTCTCCTTGAACCCAATGCCGGTCTTGTCGGTCTTCATGATAGTGTTCATCAAGAGCTCACTTTGAAGGTTGTGGCCCTTGGTGAACTTCTCCAATCCACTTGTAAGCTTGATCTTCTCAACCTTGAGCTTTGCATTTTCCTCTTTGAGAGACTTGATCAAGGTCATTGCATCTTTGTCATCTTGTTTGGCCGACTTGATAGTGAGTGGCTTGCTTGCCTTGAGATTGATTAGCTCTTCCTTGAGCTTGGAGTTTTCTTGCCTCATCTTCACATAGTCATCATGCTTGTCGGCCTCAACTACCTTCTTGCCCTTGCACTTTGCATTTTGCTCACTAGCAACTTCATCAAGCAAGTCCTCACAAGAAGTAGCTATATCACACTTAACAACCGGGTTAATAGCAACATGTGTAGCAAGATCATTTGAAAGCAATTCATTAGCTATCACAAGTGTGCCATGTTCATTTTTAACCTGGTTGTAGTCATCTTTTAGCAAGTTGTATCTTGATTGGAGCTCTTGTGTTGACCTCTCAAGCTTATCATGTTTCTCATTTGCTTGCTTGAGTGAGGCTTTGAGCTCCCTAGTGCTAGATGAGAGAGATTTATTCTCAAGCTTCAATTCATCATTAGCACTAGTCAAGTCATCAAGCTTAGCATGCAAGTTACCATTTGCTTTCTCTAGTGATTCACTTTTGCCTTTATACTTCCTAATGAGCTTAGTGTATTTATTGCAAATTTCAATTAGCTCATCATAGGAAGGTGCCTCAAACTCATCATCACTAGAGCTAGCCTCATCATCACTATCCTCTTTTTGTACCTTTTTGTCACCTTTAGCCATGAGGCATAGGTGTGTAGAGGATGAGCCCGGAGATGACGGAGGGGTGGCGGTGGAGTAGATGAACCAATCACCAAAGCGGCCACCTTTTCTTCTTCACTTTCATCTCCGGATGAGTCACTTGAGTCTTCAATGTCGGTGAGCCAATCACCAACAATGTAGGCTTTGCCATTCTTCTTCTTCTTGTGGAAGTTGAAGTTCTTTTTCTTCTTGAATGGCTTGTCATCCTTCTTCTCCTCATCACTTGACTCAACCTTGTTGCCTTTGTTGTACTTGAACTTGTTGTTAGTTTTCTTGTTCTTGTACTTGTCTTTCTTTTCTTCGGGACAAGCATGAGCCAAGTGTCCAAGTTTGCCACAATTGTAGCAATCCATCTTGGAGAAGGGCTTTCTTGAAGAGCTTGTGAAGAATTTCTTCTTCTTTGAGTCAAACTTGACTCCATTCTTGCTTAGCTTCTTCAACATCTTGGTTGTTTTCTTCACCATGAGAGTGAGATCATCATCATCATCATCATCGCTTGTGCTCTCATATATGGCTTGCATCTTGTGCTTCTCCGACGAGGATGCCTTGAGAGCCAAGTCCTTCTTTTCCTCCTTCTCTTTTTCTTTCTTCTTGGAGGAGGAAGATGAGCCACCATCACCAATCTTCATGTACATCTCATGGGCATTGATCTTACCCAAAATTTGTGTTGGTGTAGCGGCGGAGAGATCTCCTTGGTGAAGCACCGTGACGATGTGGCCATACTTCTCAATGGGCAAAACACAAAGAATCTTGCGTACCACATCGGCCGGTTCCATTTGGTTGAGACCAAGCCCATTCAATTCCTCTACAATAATATTGAGTCGTGAGTACATTTCATTTGCATTTTCATTTGCATGCATAGAGAAAGAATTTAGCTTAGCCATAACCAAGTGATAGCGTTCTTCACGCTCACTCTTTGTGCCTTCGTGAAGTGCACAAATAGTGGTCCACAATTCAAATGCGTCTTTGGCATTACGCACTCGGTTGAAGACATCCTTGCTAATGCCACGAAAGAGTATGTTCTTTGCCTTGGCATTGTGCTTTTCAAAGTTGAGGTCCTCCGCGAAGAGAGTACCTCCCTTTGTGGCGGCTTTGAGCACGCCCACGTCAACGGCCTCTAGATAGGCCTCCATACGAACTTTCCAATAAGGAAAGTCGTCTCCATCGAACATGGGAGGTGGTCCATCCCCATGGGACATCTTGCTCCAGGCGGTGAAGCCTAATTTGGAGCAACCAAGCTCTGATACCAATTGAAAGGATCAAGATGCCCAAGAGGGGGGGTGAATTGGGCTCTTTTTAATTTCTAAACAAGAATTAAACCTATAAAGAGCCAATTAACCCCCTAGTGCCTACCGCTTGTGTGTCCTAGCTAGAAAGCGGTAACAAAGCAAAGGAAAGCGAAAACTTCCTACACAATTCTAGTATGAATTGAAAGACAAGTGCGGAAAGTAATGCGGTAATAAAGAGCTAGGGAAAGAGATGCTTGACACGGCGATATTTTGCCGAGGTATCGAGGAGTCGACACTCCTCCCTAGTCCTCGTTGGAGCACCTCGCAAGGTATAGCTCCCCCTCAATCCCGCGCAAGGGATGAGTGCTCTCTACGGGCTGATTCTTCGCCACTCCGGCTCGGTGAATCGCCCACAACCGATCACACACGTCGATGGAGAAAGGCCGCCGACACTCTTCCGGCGATCACCTTCCTCCGAACACCACCGGACCGTCTAGGTGATGTCGATCACCAAGAGTAACAAGCCTCGATCTTCGCTTGACTCACTCAAGCTTCACAACTAGAGGATGCACACTTGAACTCTTGGATGAACTAGAGAGAGGATGGATGGATTTGCGAATCACTCTCTCTCTCTAGGGCTCTTGCTCTCTTCACAACCTTCTCAACGAACTCAGCAACTCAAATGAGCAAAGGCAAGGCGGGAGAGAAGTGGGAGGGGCTATAAATAGACCCTCTGAAAACTGCCTCGGGCTGGCATTTTAAGTTGGCGACGGACGCTCCGTCGACTAGGCGACGGACGGTCCGTCGCATGCCCAACGGCTAGTTTCTGTTCATAATTGAGGCGACGGACGCTCCGACGCCTAGACGACGGACGGTCCGACGCCTCTGTCTAACGGCTAGTTCTGACACAGTGTTCCCAGCGACGGACGCTACGTCACTGGGCGACGGACGCTCAGCCACAGCGTCCGACGTTAAATTCTGGCTAGGGTTTGAAATCACCCTCTCTGGAAGGTCGACGGACGCTCTCCGCAGCGTCCGATGCCTGGCCGACGGACAGCGTCCGACGCACCCTAAAAATCTTAGCCAGAAAACAACCTCTCTGGAAGGCCGACGAACGCTGTGGACTCAACCACCCAGCGTCCGGCGCCCCTGCCAGGAGCGTCCGTCGCCTAGAAAATGATTTTGACAACTCCGTTTTTCGTCGCGATGAAAATGGAAGTTGTTCTAGACTATCTTACGGTCACCATAGGCTTGCTTAGAGCTAAGGAAATCAAGTGTGCACCACACCTAAACATGAAGCTTTCCTAAGCCAAGCTACTAGTCTCAACCCCTCTTAATAGTACGGTCAAAGGTAAAAAGAGAAGCCCTATCTAATTCTAAGTGCCCTTCATCTCCTTATGGCACTTAGTCTATCATTCTAGGGTCTTCATCATGTCTCCTTAACAACCGAAACGATATCCATCTTGGGGGCTAAGTGATGACCTTTAGAGCCCATTTTCCTTGATCACCATGGCTAGGCTACGCATAGCCTCTGTAAAACACACGTTAGCCATAATAATCTCTAATTGTCGTTAATCACCGAAACCAACTAGGACCATGATTCTTCACATATCCCCAGGGATCTTATGAGCCTACCGACCAGAAGATGACCCGGCCCAGAAGACGTAGACGTGTAGCGCACGAATAGTACCATATTGGCTACTTTACTTGTAACCCTGTTCCTTCGGCATATATAAGAAGGGACAGGGGACCCCCAAAAGGACAATCTCTTAGATCTCTCCACAATCCTCTCTCAGATCATCTACAGATCTTATAACCTGATATACAAGATCAATCTAGCCACCAGAACACATGACGTAGGGTATTACGGTGGTTTGCTGGTCTGAACCAGTATAAACCGTCGTGTCTACGCTCTCTGTGTTACGCTTGATCGCCGTCGCCACACCTCCGCCTAACAATCTAGGGTACCCCTAGGTAGACTGCGACGCATATTTCGCCGACACGGAGGGCGCCCATCTGTGCTAGTATATATATCTTTCAATCGTGAATAAAATGAAGCTCTACCATGCTCTCCCGCACTGTTCATTGTGATTTTTCGCTACCTAAGCATTTTAAAATAGCAGAAAAATACAATTACCACTCGCTCTAAGTCTTCGCAACCTTTGGAGACTAACGAAACCTTTTCTAATCAACCAATAGGAACTCAGTGGTGAAGTCAAATTCTGGCAATCTTTTTGCACACTTTATGCTGTCTTTACACCCTACATATCCTATGATTAAGAAGAGGTAAGAATATTGAGTACATGTTAATTAATAATTCTGTTGTCACTAAAACGGACAAAAGATAATATTATTCAATGTTGAGATCTTGCCAAACTGCGGGTCCTGCTACTCCGGTGGCATTTGCTTACATTCTCAAACGAATCTTGATGCTCGTTGACAGCCTATAAATGTAGGTGAAAGAAAGCGATAACCTGTTTGAGGAAGCAACAATGAGTTGATAACATGTCTTTATGAAAAGAAGCGGTTGATTTTAGTTTACTTGTAATAAAAACAAGAAGTAGTTGACATTTTGTCCCTTGCAACTTGCACCTTGAGAAGAAGCGGTGGATTTTAGTTCTGTTATAAATAGAATCTTTCAATTTTCACAAGCTTATGTAAAAATGTATTAACATCGTCAGTCTCTTTGGAGACATTCATAATAAAATATATTAACATCTACGATATCAAATAAACACATGATTAAAATATTTTTTATTAGATTTACTTAAATTAATTTGATAATGTTGTTGATGTTGGTGGTTTTTTTTCCAAAATGATCAAAGGTGGAATCAAACTTCGGGACAAAACTAAAATAATCTATTTTCTAAAAGAGACAGAGAGCATCTTAGTTGGATACGTTGGTTGATTAGTTGACTATCCACTCAAGTGGCTTCCTTCCTAATAATCTCTTAGTTTTGAAAAGGTTGTTTACCACTTTAAGCCTTTGATCTGTAAACGTTGACGAGATTCTTTACTACCACTAAGCCACTATATGTACACTGTTGTTCGATCGAGTCACGAACGGGTAGTGATAAAAAAAAGTGAGTATCTAGGATTTAAATCTACGCCCTTAACATACTTCCAAATGTTTGTACAATCTCAGTTACACAATACTTGGCGTTGATCTTTTAACTTCACATTTATTCTTTTAACTTCACATTTATGAATCTATTGTACATTTGACACAATAAATGACTGTTGGTTGGTGGCTGAAAGGAAAATAGACCTCATGTGTTATTTAGTCTGGATTTTGGTGTTTGATGATCAACATGACCATTTGAACTAACTTTGTTTGCTAGTATTTTTTGATATAGTTCAAAGGATGCAAAGTGGGCTTTGACTTAGGGAAAAGTGGTGATCCGAATAATCAACACCTCAAGCAAGATATTAGAAGCTAAGCTAAAAACTTACAAATACATGTAAAAGTTTAAGACACGAGATGAAACTAAGCCGAACACAAACATCACGAAGCAAAAAGTTGAAAATGGGTTTAGTAGGACATCGAAGTGGACCCTAATGGGCACCACACTACAGGTTACCAAACCTTAAGCAACGACATCAATAGAGGCATGGGATCGAGGAAGCAGTACGTCATCACACCATATCTCCCTCCTATTCACTAGAGCAATAACATCGGACTACTAGCAGAAGGAACCATTAGACCATAGTGTCTCGGTCCAATGACATGCAAAGAGGATCCAAAGAAGGAAATTGGCAAGAGACTGGTCCAACAATATGCATCGGATGGTGTGCTTGAAAATAGCCCAATGGTCAAAAACTGTAATCACAATGGCTAGCTGGCAAACAGGTATTCGATTTGTCCGATGACCTCCATTGGATGGTCCAATGGTTGTGTAGAGAGCTTATGTAGGTTGCAACATCTCTATTGGAAGTTAAGGCTATTTATATCCCCTTGGCCAGGCATTTGGGGTGGTGTGGAGCTCAAGGTAGACTTGTGTGAGTTGAGGCTCATCTCTAGTTGCTCGAGCCCCCAAAATTCTAGTGGTATACTCGGTGATTAGCGTAGGTGTTTTGCAAAGTGGTTAATTAGTCAGACCACTGCTTTAGTGCTTGCTCTAGTTTAGGTCTAGTGTTTACTGAGGTTTGTATACCTTTACCACTGGGTGCTTGCGTCCACCATTGTTGTCCACATGAGTGACTTACCATACTAATAGTGTTTGTGGTGTGGCCGCCACCATGTACCAAAGGGGACAAGTCCCATGACGGTTTGACTAGAAGCTCGATAGTGAAGGAGACAGGGAACGGACCGAGAGAGGCCATCTTGGAGATCCATTTGCGTGTGGGAGGGTCTAGAGTTATTTGACCACGAGTTTGGCTCTTGTGAGGGCATCCTTGTGATGGGCTCCAACAAGGACTAGGGAAAGCGAGAAGCTTCTCGATACATTGGTAAACATACCAGCGTCAATGAATGTGAGTTTGCATCTCTATCGCCCCTTACCTTCTACAGTTAATTTATGTATTTTGGTTGTGTGCTTAGTTTAATAGGCTTGTTCATAGGATTGAACCTATGTTACATAAATCTTTTGCGGTAGAGATAGCAACACACCTAGCAAAACGATAATTGTACATCTAGATAGGTTATTTTCTCGCATAGGTTTTGACTAGGTGGAGTTAGAGGCCATAGTTAGAGTAGACTTTTAAGTTTCCTAATTCACCTCGTTTTAGTCATTACGGTCTCTATAGTGGCTACAATTGTTATTGATACCAACCGATAGTGATATAAGAGTACTGGTTGTAGCCACCAATCAGTAGTGAATAAGTCATACATTATCATTCTACAACAACCTCCAATGATAGTGTCAACAATGAATTGTGTTTATAGAGAAGTATAGGAAGTATTATTATTTGGAGTAAGTTGGCACTTTGTGGTTTGTCTGCATATAATGTTGTCTTTAGGAAACAAAAACTAGACTGCAACATATAACATGTACCATGATAAAAAAATCTAAGTATTAAGCAAGCAAAAGAAATGAGGTTCATGAGATAAATATAAATGGTGTACGATAAAGGAGGTCGAGTAGATGGGATTGAATGGTCATTTATAGAACTAATTGCAAATCCTAGCCAAATCAAATGTAGAATTAAACTAGCGATCAAATAACGACTTCACTACTTCTATAACAACACTAGCACCTTATGCACAAGATAAGCAAAGAAAATTCTAAGGTGACTAGCAAGAGATCCTATAAAAGTCTAATATGCAAGGTCAATCAACCTAAGAAACTAGGATACCAAGAAAGCACAAGAGCTCCTACTCATACTAGTGATCAAGGGTAAACAAAAAGCAACACTAGTACAAGCAACTACATTAGCAAGAGATAACACAATCAAAGATCTAGTTAGATGATGGAAATCATAATGAAGGGAGACACATCATTTTTCTTCCAAGCTTTGGTGGCTTGCCAACACCAACTCCCGATTGAGGCAAGTTCAAGGATTGTTGCTCCTCCACTAGTTCACCAAGCCTATGGTTTTAACGAAATTACCCAAACCAAACTAGAAATTTCAACTAGGACATAAAGTATACTAATGTTATAGTGAATAGTTATACTAGGCGTCACATCATAAGAAAATTGTCATCCAACTCCTTATGCACTAGGTCATATATATTGGTCATGTGGTAGAAGGTAACATGGTATTCATCAACTTCAGGAGACATCCTTGGATGAAATCAGACTCCTCGAGTGATTGTGAGAATGGACACAACCTTGAATGAATAGGCTATAGACTTTTGATTGGTTCTAAGTGAGAAGTTAGCCCAACAACATTGTTTTACCTCTTTGTCAAAGGAAATATAAAACTACCATCAAGAGTGACAAGTAGTTGTGCCGAACCGAAGGATGTGAAACTCTGAACCGCTAGGTACCACATGAGAAGGGACTTTGGTCTAGATTAGCTCCACTTATATTAGGTTTTGAATCTATAAAGATTGGATTGACCTCGACAATAGTAGAGATAGGTTGGCCGGGGCCATGCGCCACGTGACCCTACCCACCACACACACTACCCCACTCCACAAATCACATCCATTTGTACCATATAACTTTATCATCTATATTTATATTGAGAAGGAGACTAACATATAACTCATGTTATAACATGTTTATTGATGTCTTTTGGACAATGTCAGCCTCAATTGTCAAGGTGTAAAAGTGTTCAAGAGAAAAGATGCAGCCCCTATGAAAAACCTTGTTTGGTTTTGGTTAATTGATGAAACCTATGGATTAACCCTATTGCTAAGTGTATGATCAAGATAGGGTAATCCACCTTAACACATGGAGCTAGAAGGATGACAATGGTGCATTGATCAAGTGCTTCATGAACTAAGGAAAAGGAAGAAAGAGAAAAACAAAAATGGGCTCAAGGCAAAGGTATATCATAGGGCCATTTTTGGTTTAGTTGTCAAAACACTATAGAGAGTGTGATCACATTTAGGATAGATAGCCGTACTATCAAGAAGGGAAAACTCGTTTTGATTATGGTTATCATGTGCCACTAGGTTTGCATTGCATCCATATAAAATGAACCTAAGTGACACAAAGAACTAAATAAAATCCAAGAAATATATTGTAAAAGGCTAACACAGGTAACCAAGTGTTGGATCACAAGGTGTTAGCACATGAAAGCTTGGAGAAGAAGAGGCATCTCGGTTTGGACGCTAGTGAGATGCAGTCCGGACCATCGGCGATGCGACCGGAGGCATACCCTAGCCTCGGCTGAAACTGGAAAGAGGATCCAGACGCTGTTGTGCGTCCGGACGCAAGACTCCGGTCGCGAGTCCGGAGGTTTGGAGCTCTCTGTGTGCTCTCTGCGTAGCATCCGGACGCTAAGTGCGGTCCGGACACAGGACACTGGACGCGCATCCGGAGCAAATGCACTCTCTGGATCGGCTCTATGTTGGATCCGGACGCAAGCAGAAAGGGGATCCGGACGCTACTGTTCCTATCGTCTGGAGGCGACACGTCTGCTCTGAACAAGGCGCCAATAGGCGGATTCAAAATGGAGGAGGGTCCGGACGCGCAGCCGATGGTCCGGACCCCCCATGAAACAGTGTCCAGACTAGCGCAGAATTTAGTGGAAAAGGGGCAAAACGGCTAGCTCGGTTTGCATGGCTATAAAAGTGGTTTGGCTAGCTCATAGGGCTCTCTCTTGCACCTCCCATTTATTCTCACTCTTTGTGCTTGCTTGAGATAGCCCCCAACTCATCTCTCTTTGCTTCAATTGCATTCTTGTGAGAGTTTGAGTGAACCAAGTGCATTGATCATTGCATTGCATCTTAGTGGCACTTGGTCATCATCATCGCCGTAGAATTTCTTGTTATTCTTGGTGTTTGCCAACACCTAGACGGCTTGGCGATTGAGGAGAAGCTTCGTCATGTGTTGGTGATTGTTCGTGGTCGGCTTCATCGATTGTGAGAGGGCTTGTACCCACCTCGGCGAAGCGCCAAAGGGTAACTCTAGTGGATTGCTCGTGTCATTGAGTTACTCTCATTTGGGTGGATTCTTGTGGCGCCCGAGTTAGTGGGCTAGGCTTGTCATTACCTATTAGCCACCGAATCACGATTTGAGTAGTCGACACAACGGGTACTAGCTTGGTGGCAACCAAGTGAACCTCGGGAGAAAAATCATTTGTCAACTTGTCTCCCGGCTACTCATTGGTATTCATTGTGATTGGTTCTCTACATTAACATCCTTACATCACAAAGCATCGGTATAACAATCACCTCCTCTCTTGTATTTACTTCTTTCATATCTTGTCTAGTTAGCTTGCTAGTTAGATTCTTTATTAGTTGTTCTTGCTAGCTTGTGCTAAGTGCCTTAGGTTCTTGCTATTGATTGTTAGGCACTTAGCTAACTAGAATTGCATTGGATAGGTGGCTTTCCACCCCAAGTAGAGCTAGAGCAAAAAGCTTCTCTTAAGTATTATCTAACATTTGCTCTAGTGATTTGTAGAATTTTTATTAGGCTATTCACCCCCCCTCTAGCCATCTAGGACCTTTCAAGTGGTATCAGAACCGTGGTCACTGCTATTATCAAGGCTTAATAAGATTCGGTGTTAGTGATGGCTCCAATATCATTCAACCATGTGGGGAGCAAACCGCCAATATTTGACGGCACCTCATTTGATTATTGGAAGAGAAAGATAAAGATGCATATAGTCTCAATACATGAGAAGGTGTGGATCGTGACCGAAAAGGACTATGTCATCCTTGATGAGGATAGTCCCACACCTAGAGAGCAAGAGAACCGACAATGCAACACCATGGCACTCAATGTAATCTACAATGACATTGACTCCAAGGTGTTTGAGCAAATCAAAGATCTTGAGAAGGCAAGTGAAGTGTGGAAGAGACTTGAAGATACTTATGAAGGCACTTCAACGGTAAAGAATGCCAAGTTGTACCTGCTCAAGGACAAACTATCTCACTTCAAGATGAAGGATGATGAGTCCATCCCAAAGATGTTTCATAGGCTCCAAGTGATCATCAATGATCTCAAGAGCTTGGGTGAGAAGGTCAAGGATGAAGACTTCTGAAACCGATTTCTTGGTTGTTTGCCCAATGAATTAGGAGAGATGGTTTGAACAAGATCACTCCCAATGAATTACTTGGTAAGATCATGACCGAAGATCAATATAATGAAGAAAGTGAAGAAGAAGAGGTCAAGGAAGAAAATAAAGAAAAGAAGAGCTTAGCATTCAAGGCTTCATCATCAAAGAGCAAGGGCAAGGCAAAGAAGCAAGAATCTAGTGATGATGAAGATGCAAGTGATGTTGATGATGAGATGATGGCCCTCTTTGTGCGCAAGTTTGGCAAGTTCATGAAGAAGAAAGGCTATGGTGATAGAAAGAGAAGAGATAATTTCAAGGGCAAAGAATATGAGAAGAGATGCTACAAGTGCAAGAGCACCGGTCACATGATTGCGGATTGTACCAATCATAGTGATGATGATGAGAAGAAGAAGAGCAAGTATGAGAAGAAGGAGAAGAATCTATCATTCACCAAGAAGAAGAAGGGTGAATCATATATGGTGACTTGGGATAGTAGTGACTCTTTCGATGATGACTCTAGCGATGATGAGAGGAAGAAGTCCAAGAAGAAGGCTTTGGCGAGCATTGCTATCAACAACAAGCCATCCATCTTCAACACTCCATCATGCTTCATGTCTAAGCCAACTAAGGTACAATCTCATGATGGTAGTGATAGTGATGATGATAGTAGTGATGATGAGGAGGAGTACTCCAAGGAAGAACTAGTAGATATGATGAAGCAAACTTATGCTTGCTTTGAGACAAAGAGGAAGGAGTGCAAATAATTGAACAAGAAGCTCAAAGCTCTTGAACAATACTTTGATGAGCTCAATGGCTCTCATGAGAGGCTAATGGAAGCCCATGAGAAGCTTGAGAGGACTCACTACAAGCTTTAAAAAGCTCACTCCTCCCTCCTTGAGCAAAACAAGGATAAGGTTGTTACATCATTTGATATTCTAGATGAATCATTTTTCACTCCTATCATTGTTGCACCAACCAACACTAGCACATCCACTTGCACATCTACTAGTGATAGCTCAAAGGATGATGCTACACTAGTGATTGAAAGTGAAAAATTGATACATGATGTTAATGAACTCACTCGTGCTTTGGGTAAGGCATATGATGGAGATGCCCGCTTGCTAAAATGCTTGGGTAGCCAAGAAGGGCAAAGAGGGATTGGTCTATACCCCCAAGAAGGGCAAGTCGGCCTTTGTAACTCCTAAGCCTAGCTTTATGAGGAGCAATGGCCGGTTTTGCAACAAATGCAAGCAAGTAGGGCATGTTGACCAATATTACAAACTTAACATGAGCCAAACCAAGTTTGCTAAAGCCACCTCCATGCATTTTGATTCATGTTATATGCTTACCAAAGGGAGAGATGGTGTAAAGGCTAAGTATGTTGGCACACCCATTGTTGGCCCAAAGAAGAAGGCAATTTGGGTGCCAAAATCCTTGGTCACTAACTTTGGAGGACTCAAACAAGTATGTGTACCTAAGAAGAACTAATTTGTTTTGTAGGTAAATTACAAAGCCAGAGGAAGGCATTTGGTGCTTGATAGTGGGTGCACTCAACACATGACCGGGGATTCTAGAATGTTCAAATCAATCAACTCCAACACCAATGATGGCATTGATAGTATTACTTTTTGTGATAATGGCAAAGGCAAGGTCAAGGGTCTTGGTAAGATTTCAATATCCAATGACTTGAGCATATCCAATGTCTTGCTAGTTGACAGCTTGAACTTCAATTTGCTATCGGTAGCTCAATTGTGTAGATAATGTATATTTGGATTCAAATGCATATTTGGAGTAGATAATGTTGAGATCATTAGTGTAGATGGTTCAAACTTTATCTTCAAAGGCTTTAGATATGAGAACCTCTATCTAGTTGATTTCAATGCTAGTGAAGCTCAATTATCAACATGCTTTCTCACTAAATCAAGTATCGGTTGGTTATGGCATAGAAGTCTTGGTCATGTTGGCATGAAGCAATTGAATAGATCGATCAAGCATGACTTAGTAAGAGGCTTGAAAGATGTTGTGTTTGAGAAGGAAAAACTTTGTAGCTCTTGTCAAGCCAACAAACAAGTTGGTAACACCCATCCAAAGAAGAGCATGATGAGCACTAGTAGAGCATTTGAGTTGTTGCACATGGATCTATTTGGACCAACAACATACATTAGCATTGGAGGGAACAATTATGGATTTGTGATAGTGGATGACCTTACAAGATACACTTGGGTATTCTTTCTCAATGACAAGAGTGATACATTTGCAACATTCAAATCATTTTTCAAGAGATGTCATAATGAGATTGAAACCACTATCAAGAAAGTGAGAAGTGACAATAGTAGTGAATTCAAAAATACAAGAGTTGAAGAGCTATGTGATGAATTGGGAATCAAGCATCAACTCTCGGCCAAGTACACACCACAATCAAATGACCTTGTTGAGAGGAAGAATAGAACTTTGATTGACATGAAAATATCTATGCTTAGTGAATACAATGTGAGTCAATCCTTTTGGGCCAAAGCTATCAACACCGCTTGCTACTCTAGCAATTGGTTGTATTGTCATCCATTGATGGAGAAGACACCATATGAGCTATTGAATGGAAGAAAGCCCAACATTGCATATTTTAGAGTCTTTGGGTGCAAATGCTACATCTTGAAGAAAGGCACAAGACTCGGGATGTTTGACAAGAAATGTGATGAAGGGTTCTTACTTGGTTACTCAACCACAAGAAAATACTATAGAGTTTGGAATTCGTCTAGTGGTGTGCTTGAGGAGGTTCATGATGTGGATTTTGATGAAACCAATGGACCTCAAGTTGAGAATGAGAATCTATAAGATGTGAGTGGTCCTCAATTTTCAAAGGCTATGAAGAACATGAATATTGGTGATATTCGACCTAGGAAAGTGATTGACATTAAAGATGATAAAGATCAAGTGCTCCACTCACATAATGTGAAAGCTAGTGGTTCTCAAATGCAAGATCAACAAATTGCTAGTTCATCTCAACCAAGCTCAAGCAATCAAGTTCCACCTCTCCAACCGACCAACCAGGCCCGGCCCTGAGGGGGGGCGGGAAGGGCGTGCTCCCAGGCCCATAAAGATGATGGCCCCCCAGGTAATAGAGAGTATTAGTAGGATTATACTATGTATAATCATCTAATCTAACTCCCCGTTTCCTGTGTCGCGAGGCCCCTGCAACCTTCGGTTTCCTTCCGGACTCACGCGTGAGAAGGTTTCCTTCCGGCCTCACGCGTGAGGCGCTGTGAGGCCTGGCGGCGTTGACCTGCAGCAAAAAGCAACGACACCTAAATCCTTAATCGCAATTGTCAATTCTTATGTGATCCCAGCATTTCCGCCTCTCCCTCTGCTCAGAACTCTGATCCTGTTCCTGTTCGTCAGCAGGTAGCAGACACGCAACACCAGCGGTACAGTAGCGTAAGGTATGAATCTAAATTTTAGTTGCTAGTTAATTAATTATTTCTCACATGATCTTACTTTATAAAATTATATTACTAATTAATTTTCTAATCTTAAAATTATTGAAGAACTATTTGAGATCTACAATATCGCAAGACAGGTTAAATGGATTGACAACATTATGCATTATGAAGCGATTATTAAGTGAGATTGATCTTGAAACCATCATCGATGATTTCGCATCATGGAATGTTAGAAGAATTTTTTGAGGTAATTTAATATGTATACAATTTATTTCATATGGATATTGATTTTGTGTTTTAATTAAGTGATTACTTGTAACATTTTGTACTGTGTGTGCATATATTATCAATAGGTACTATCGGTAGTATTATCATGTATATGTAAAAAGGGTCCAAAATTTATCTTCGTTCCAGGTCAAAAAAACCTCAGGACCGGCCCTACGACCAACATTGCAAGAGATCACCCCATTGATCAAATAGTTGGTGACATTACAAGTGGTGTTCAAACAAGATCAAGATTGGCATCCTTTTGTGAGCACTACTCCTTTGTATCATACATAGAGCCAACAAAGATTGATGAAGCCCTACAAGATGTTGATTGGGTAAATTCTATGCATGAAGAGCTCAATAATTTCACTAGGAACCAAGTTTGGGAACTAGTTGAAAGACCCAAGAACTACAATGTGATTGGTACAAGATGGGTATTTAGAAACAAGCAAGATCAAGATGGTATATTTGTCAGAAACAAAGGAAGATTGGTAGCTCAAGGGTACACTCAAGTTGAGGGTCTTGACTTTGGAGAAACTTATGCACCGGTTGCAAGATTAGAGGCAATAAGGATTCTATTGGCCTATGCATGTGCACACAACATCAAGCTATACCAAATGGATGTGAAGAGTGCTTTCTTGAATGGATACATCAATGAGCTAGTATATGTTGAGCAACCTCTAGGATTTGAAGATGACAAGAAACCCAACCATGTGTACAAGTTGAGGAAGGCTCTATATGGCTTGAAGCAAGCACCTAGAGCATGGTATGAAAGATTGAGGGACTTCCTTCTATCTAAAGGGTTCATCACGGGGAAGGTTGACACTACTCTCTTCACCAAGAAGCTTGGCAAGGATCTATTTGTGCTCCAAATCTATGTGGATGACATCATATTCGGTTCAACCAATCAAGAATTTTGTGAAGAATTTGGCAAGATGATGGCAAATGAGTTTGAAATGTCAATGATTGGTGAACTTAGCTACTTCCTTGGTCTTCAAATCAAGCAATTGAAGAATGGCACCTTTGTGAGTCAAGGCATGTACATCAAGGATATGATGAAGAAGTTTGACTTAGAAGATTCAAAAGGCATTAGCACTCCAATGGGCACTAATGGACACTTGGATAGTGAAGCTAGTGGCAACATGGTGGATCAAAAGTTGTATCGGTCTATGATTGAAAGCTTACTCTATGTGACGGCTTCTAGGCCGGATGTGATGTTTAGTGTATGCATGTGTGCAAGATTCCAAGCCTCTCCAAGAGAAAGTCACTTGAAGGCTACAAAGAGAATATTGAGGTATTTGAATCATACACAAGATGTTGGAATGTGGTATCCCAAGGGGTCTAACTTTGAGTTGATTGGATATTCGGACTCCGACTATGTGAGATGCAAGATTGATAGAAAGAGCACATTGGGCACATGTCAATTGATAGGCATGTCACTTGTATATTGGTCATAAAAGAAGCAAAATAGTGTTGCACTCTCTTCTGCCGAAGCCGAATACATAAGTGCGGGTAGTTGTTGTGCTCAATTGCTTTGGATGAAAGCAACTTTGGATGACTTTGGAATCAAATTCAAGCAAGTGCCATTGCTATGTGACAATGAAAGTGCGGTGAAGCTAACCAACAATCCGGTTCAACATTCAAGAACCAAGCACATTGATGTGAGGCACCATTTCATAAGGGACCATCAACTAAAGGGTGATCTCAAAATCACAAGTGTTGGCACCGAAGATCAACTTGCCGACATATTCCCCAATCCACTTGATGAGAAGAGGTCTTGCAAGCTAAGGAACGAATTGAACATTCTTGACTTCTCAAATATGTGTTGATGCACCCCCATATATTACATGCCTCTCCTTTGAGCTATGCAAGGTACAAGATGATTGACATGTCATTCATCCTCTATTAGGACTTGTTAGTGCATCTAGACATCAATTCATTAGTGTCGGTGTCTAAAATGGCGGGGTCTAGACAACCAACGAGTAAATTTCTAAGCGTGTCGAAGTTCGGATGGTTACGCTCGGAGAACACAGAGGTTTATACTGGTTCAGGCACGAACGCCCTACGTCTAGTGTGTTGCGGAGTTGTATTACCGAGCGTGGAGAGCTCGTAGAGGGGAGCTACAAGCTTTGGTGAGAGAGGAAAGCACCTTCCCAGGTCTCGTGCGTATGAGGTTCTTGGTTCTGGTGTGTGCTCGCGTGTGTGCGAGTTTGAGTGTGTGTGAATGAACGTTGGAATGTCAAGAGCTTGAGATTGGAGGTCCATTCTCTCCCTTTATACGTAGGGAGAGATGGAGGAGTACAGTAGAGAGAGGGGGAGTGAACGTGGGCCTGGCTTGGGCTGCTGCCGAGGGGGGCTTTGTCTCCATTCTGTCTTCCTTCCTGAGGAAGATTGCGCCAGTAGACACATGTCCGGATCCTGTTCGTCCTTGTTGTGCTGTAGCCATGCGTCTTGTGACCGGGAACTCCGCTGTTCCCTTACCTAGGCACGGGCTGGGGCTGGTCACACAGGACGGGGCACCCCCACGTTCCGTAATATAGGGTTGATGACGCCCTAATCCCTGTTGGAGTGTCCGTCGAAGGCATGGCGCGCGTGTAGTGCGTAGAAGTCGCCGGTTAGGCAGCACAGGACCTTGTACCACAGGGTGAACAGAGGTTGGCATGGCGACTCATGCCCTAAACCCCATCCCTGAGGACGGAGGGTACTGTGGACCTTTTGACTATATGGACTAGGGAATCCCAGGCTGCTGACGCCGGTGAGACTTCCGAGGGTGAGGGACGTCACGGGTGACGTCTCCTTGGCTCGGTCAGGGCGAAAGAGCCCCCGAGGGTTGAGGACGTCTCGGATGATGCCACCTTGGCTCGGGCGAGGCGGAAGAGCCCCCGAGGGTTGATGATGTCACGGATGACGCCCCTTGGTTCCGGTGAGGCGGAGGAACCACCGAGGGTTGATGACGTCTCAGGTGATGCCACCTTGGCTCGGGTGAGGCCGAAGAGCCCCCGAGGGTTGATGACGTCACGGATGATGCCCCCTTGGCTCGGGCGAGGCGGAAGAGACCCCGAGGGTTGATGACATCACGAATGACGCCCCCTTGGTTCAGATGAGGCGGAGGAGCCCCTGATGGTTGATTTTGTTTTTGTGGAGTCTGGTAAATTGGGTACCCTATTTCTAGGTATCCGACAGTAGCCCCCGAGCCTTCGATGTAGTGAAGGACTACACCGGAGGCTTCCGAGAGCGCTTATGGTGGTTTGTTTAGAATTTTGGATTCCGGTGGGTGCGCGCGAGCGCACCCGCCGGGTGTAGCCCCCGAGGCCTTAGGAGGAAGATTTCCTCCTAAGGGCTTATTCGGAAACCTTGCACAGTGCTTGACCCTTCGCCTCCCTCACGAGGCAGGGAGGGAGTGGTCTGCTTCGTACGTCAGAGCCAGAGCTCTGGTCGCACGCCAGGCCTGGCATGGGCTGCACTGTTAGCCTCGGGCTGACGCGTTTTGAAACGATGAGTCGGCCCTACGCCGTGCTGTCCTTCGGCCTGCACGGTCGATTGACCAGTCGAAGACGCGTTTGTCGGGTTTCGAGGTCTGACTGCGCCCCTCCCCCGCAGCCTAAGAATGGAGGTGTCGTGTCTTACCCGTTCGAGGAGCGGTGCCAGAGCACTGCTTGCTCTATGGTTAAGACACCGAATGGCGCGCCCTGAGCCACCCGTCTTCTTGGCCATTTATAGCCTCGCTGCACCCTCTTGAAGTGGGTGCTGTCGCACAATGCAACGTGGCTGGGAGGCGTTGCTGTAGCCTCACGGGCCTGCTGCCGCGTGAGCGCCCTGGCGGGCTATAAATAGGGGTGGCCGCCCGTGGGGAGATTCATCCACACAGTATGTCCTGCCCTAGATTCTTCTTCCGAGGTCTCGTCGGAGATTCCCTTGAGCCGCCCTGGCGGGTAGCCTTGTGAGAGCTGCACTGGATTCAGAGGAAGTTCTACGTTGGGGGCACTCGTGTCCCCTTTTGCTCAGTGGCAGGAATGAGAGGAAGCTCTCTGAGATGTGCATAGCTTTCTCTTATCCTAATCACTGGTGGTGCGGGAGGTCGCGACCACCCTCTGCATGAATCGCTCCGTGGGGTGAAGGGCATAGGATCCATCCCTTTTGCAGAATGGCTTCTGCTCCTTGCCCCGAGGGTGCTGATGACGTGTTGTCCCTCACCGAAGGGCAGTCGAGGATGTGTCCACAGGGATCGTTACAGCGATTCATCTACGTGACCCTATGAGCTGGCCCATCCTTGGTTGTTGGTTGACGGCAATGTTACCGTCGGCGAGATTGGCGGGCTCGGAGCTACCAAATTATGGCGAGGTCCGGGCTGCCCGCCAGTGGTGTCCTTGATCGCGGAGCAGCTGGGGAGACTTAGCTGAAAAGCGCACAGCCAACCCCGGAGAAGGAACGCGACCCAGGGCTTTTTGATGACGGGGTGACGGCTGTCCTCCATAGATGTAGCACGCCTGATTAGGGTGGCCCATGGGTCGTGATGCCGCCATCCGACGCGATCTTGTTATATCAGGCAGATGTCCCCCGAGCCACACAGCTGGGTTACCTGACCTTGATATGTGGCCGCGTCGGTCGGTGGCATGATAACTAATGTGGGTGCCGCGAGGGTGCCCTTAGTTTTTTGGCCTTTTGGCCTGGGATTTCCCTTCTGTCCACCTTGTAAACATTCTCGTGTTTTGTGGTGTCTGATGATTAGGCCTAACCCTCCATCGGCTTTTAGAAAGCGTGCAACCTCTGCAAAAATCAACACAAGTATATCTGAAATGAGAAAGTGTTTGTGTTTACCTGTGCGGACCTCCGATGTCTGAGGCTTGCCCCATGGTGCAACGCCAGCCCCCGAGTCTTTACTCGGTGTAAAGAAAATCGTCTCAGGTCTGTGTCGTCTTTTTTGTTCGTTCCCCATGCATCCCTCCGCGAGAAGGGGGAATATGAGCCGAACCATGCTATCCTCGAAGCGGACGAACCATGGCTGCTCGTCGAGTTACTATCGGGCAAATCTAAGTGGGGTGCTCAGTTCCCGTTCGCTGGGGTTCTGGCTTGTGTCCCATGTCGTGGCTCACCCCAAATCGGTTTCATCGAGTAGCCGGGTCCGTTCGATGGGTCCCGGGGGCCTGCTGCCTTCTTTCGGTAGGAATACCATGAACCAATCATCCGTAAAAACGGACTCAAATACAAAATCTGGGAATGACCTTAGCATCCGATTGCCAGGCTGATGACTGCTAGTGTGTCCATTCCCTATTCGCCCCTCACTTTGTTGTCCTGAGATGGCCATTTCGAACCCCGCTGGGTTGGCCTCCGTATCTCTGGACCGTATGGGTCGTCGGGGCGTCTATAGCCCCTATCCCCTTGTCTTACCTGGGCCCGTGGGCTGTTGCTGCTTGTTGCGCCACGTGTGCGTGTATCCCTCCGACCTTTGTGTGAGTCGACCGAGCTCGGACGATTCGGGGGCTCTCCCGAGGCGCGCTCGCGCTTGGGAGGTGTGTGCCCTTGGCTGGGGGCGCGTGAGGAAAAAATCTATGCGAGCGGCGTGGTGAGCTCGGGGTTGATCCTGCAATGATGATGGATACAGGATGCGAGCCGGAACGAAAGGAAAAAGCGAGTGGCGTCAGTTACCTGCCGCAGCACGCGTGGTTCTCGATATTCCTGCGAACAGTAGAGGCGAGGTAGCTGAGCGGTCATGTTTAATGTGACTCGGACAGTGGGGTCTCGGCGTGGTGCGGAGAACTGATGAGGCGACGCCCCGCCTTCCGGGTCCGCTACTAATATCTGCGTGCCGCGTCATCCCTCCCGCGTTCGTGTTGTTTGCCTTCTCCGCCTCTTGTTCTTGTTCGCGTCGTCTCCCCTTGCTCCTAGGGTTTGCGCCACCGTGCTTGCGCCCTAGCCATGCCTTCTGCCGAACCGCAGACTGTTCCCCAAGTGAACCCTCTTATGGCCGGAGATCATCCCTCGAGGAGTTGGGAGCGGTGCTCGCTCGGGCGTGAGCGGGTACTTGAGATGGTGCGAGCGGGGCTACTGCGCCCCGATTTCTCCGCCGATAATGTCGCTGAGTGGATCGTCCCCACCAGCGCCGACGCCCCGGAACTGCTCGAGGGGTATGTGGTCTCCTTCCTCCCATTCCACGAGCGTGGGTTTGGGACCCTGCCGACTCGCTTTCTTCGCGGAATCCTCAACCATTACGGGGTCAAACTCCAGAATCTTAATCCCAACTCCGTCCTTCACCTTTCGGCTTTCACGGCCATGTCGGAGGGGATGCTGAGGGTTGAGCCGGACTTCGTGTTGTGGAAGCATTTCTTCAAGGCGACTGTGTTTCTTGCCAACTCCAGCGGCGCGAGGTCGGTGGCATCTTGCGGGGGGTGCGTGCTTAGCCTCCGCTTCTCCACCTTGGTGTCCTACATGTCGGCACGGGCGACTTCATCCAACCGGGGATGGCACTCGCAGTGGTTCTATATCCGGAACCACCCCAAGGCGCCGCTCCCGATTTTCACAGGTCGACGTTTCGGGGAGGAGCTCCCCAGCTGGCATCATGGACCCACCTCGCTTGAGCTGGCGAGGATACAACCCCACCTCCGGAGCCTAGCGCAGCTCCGGTATCATGGGCTGAACCTCATGGGGGTCGTCGCTCAGTTCCTTCGGTGCCGGGTCCTTCCGCTGATGGTGCGGGCGTGCCCGCTGAACGACATGGTACCCGGAGCGTCGCGCGAGGGGACCGCCATGGCGGCCGAAGAGCTGAGCCTCGACCGCACAATCTCCATTATACGGGGTATGCTAGGGAACACGTTTACCCCTGACGACATCGGGCGCTGCCCTCCGATTCGCTCGGATCCTGCGTCCGTCGATCTGGTAAGTGCAGATGGTGTGGTGTTTATTTTCTCTTTTGTGTTACCTTCTTTTGCCGGTAACATCCTACGGATCTTCGGTATTTTCCCCATAGGGACCCCGCTCGTCGGTGCGTCACGTGGTCGCCCCCCTTCCTGTTCTGCCGGCACAGCGGTTGGCGAACAGGGAGCAGAACGCGCGGCAGCGAGCGGATGCGGTCAAGAGGAGGAGGAGGAGGAAAGCCAAAAGGGCACTGAGGCGCACGGAGCTGGAACAGTGGCGGGCCAAACAGCGCCGCGCTGGGGAAACGGAGGAAGAGTCCCCCACTGAGTCGGACGAAGGCAGCGGTGGCCTTAGTGGGGATGGCAGCGATGACGACGGTGATGACGAGGACAGGCGTCCTCAACCTGAGGTGATGCCGGATTCGCTGGCAGCCGGAACGCTGCGTTACTCTGTGGTGGTTGTGCCGGTAGCGGAGGCGCTCCCGGTTAGGATGCTCGGTGCGCACCTGGCCCCAAGGGTTCTGGGAGTGGAGTCATTGGAGACGTCCCGGTGACTCCCCGTTCTGCCCCATCCGAAGGGGTTGAACAGAGCGGGAGTTCGGGGGCCGCCGCCCGCAGCGGGGTGGAGCCGAAGCAGAGACGCATCTTCTCCCATGGGAGAGTTTGTTACGCTCGATGCCATCCTCTTCCCTTTCAAATGGGAAGAGGTTGCCCGTGATTTGTAATGATCATAATGAATGTTTCAGAACCGTCGGCGGTTCTGCGTATGCGGGATGGAAAAGACTGCGCCGGGGGTGGCGTTCGCCGAGGAGGGACAAACCAGCGCCTCCCCAGTTGTTGATTTGGCGAATGTCGTCGAGGTCAGAGCCGGGCCAACCCCAACCAAGACCGCCGTCGTCGGAGAGACGTCACCTGCTTCTGCGTACGTCGGCCCTGCGGCTATCACGCCGCCTACTTCCCCGGTCATGGTAGTCGTCGACGACTCTGGGGAGGAAGGCGGCCTGGGTAACCCGATGACTGCGGGCGCCTTGGGGACCCCGCCGGCCGAGATGGCGGAAGACGCGGCGGCGGCGGCCGCGACGGGGATAGTCGATGGGGGCAGCGTCGACCAGGTGGATGCGGCCGCGGGGATCGTGACCGTCCTGCCTGAGGCCAGGGTGGCTGGTGCTAGTGAGGAGGAGCCCCTGAGCAGCCCCCTTCCTCCCAACATGCCGGCCCGGGTCACCGTGGGTCCTCAGTCCTTCACCGAAGGGGAGGTAGCAGCTGCCCAGGCATCGAAAGTCGTCCTCTTCCAGTCCAGCGCAACCTCGCCAGGCAAGACGGCTGAGGCTAGAAGAGAAGAGGCCCTGGGACCCTGTGTCGTCTCCGTCCTGATCATCGCTCCTTCGGGGACGGAGACCAGCTCATCTGGGCTGATCAGGGGAATCTGGGGTCCCCCATGTTCAGGTTGGATGACCGGCGCGAGCTTCACCATTGGAATCGGGTGGCGGGTGCCCGTCAGGAGCTTAGCCTCCGCATTGCACAGAACGTGGAGCGGATCCAGAGGGCCGTCGCGTCATTCTCCGAGGATTTCTCACATCATGGCAATGTGAGAGACCGTTTTGTTCGTAAATGTTGTTTGTTCCTACTCGTTGAGCTCCTAACGCCTCTCTTTGTGTAGATCATGATGGCGACGAGCGTCGAGAAGTCGGAATTCCAGAAGGACCGAGAACGGCGACCAGAGGGGGGGGTGAATGGGAGCCTCAAATTTCACTCAGAAATATTCGGGCCACTCTTCCCAAAAACAACCCCAGCAAGCGAGCTTACTCCACCAGCAAGATCACGACCCTAGAGAGGGTGGATACCTTTGGTGAAGACCAAGAGGTACTGCGGATCTTCCGGAAACCAAGAACTCAAACCGAGACACCGATAGTGAGGCTCTCAAACCCTATGGAGAAGAGAAGAGAGCTCACCCAAAAATACTTATTAGAACTGGTCTCAAAAGTCTTTCAACAAGTTCCCTGCGTGATTACGAAACCAACGCAACAAACGGAACTCAATTCGGAGTCCGGATGAGGGAGAAACGGCCAAAACAGCGACGAAGAAAATCGTGAAAAACCTTGCTGGAAAGCCGACGGACACTGGCAATGGACGGTCCGTTGCCCGAGTCCGTTGCAGCGATGGATGCTGGGCGATGGACGGTCCATTGGGCGACGTACGGTCCGTTGGCAGAGTCCAATGCACCCAGAAGAATCAGCCCCTACTGGAAGGGCGACGGACGCTGGCGAAGGACGCTGACAGAGGGCGACGAACGCTGAGAAGAGGGTCCAACGCCAAAATCAAAGGACGCCGACAAGAGAGGCGACGGACGCTGATGTCAGCACGTACCAGCGTCCGACGCGAAACCCTCGGAGCGTCTGACACCCCCGACAGAAACGTAGAAACCTCAAAAAGCGATTTTCTCTTCGCCGAAACTTCCCAAATCTCAACCAAATGATCACCAACTGCAACCAAACTTTGTAGGCATGATCCTTGTATAGTTGGGTAGCTAATCCAAATAAATCATCGCTCAATTTGGTGAGAAATAAAGAGAAACGAGGATTTGGGGGAAAAGAGGCAAGAACGAAGAACACCGCAAAGAAATCACCCGATCTACGCACTCGTGAGGTTTGAGGGGAATTCCTTCAGTGCAAAGATGCTCCTCACGAATACGAACAACTTGGTTCAAATGGATTTTCAAGAGCTACTCCCTACAAAGAGAAATCATCTCGGGAAAAAGAGGGAGCAAAAGCAAAACGCGAAGAACACAAGCAAAACGGGGACACGATCAAGAAGTCGAAGCCACCATGGCTTACGGAGGTTACGGCCTCCGATTCCTCACAACAAACTCAAGTTCTTACAGAGGTTGGTGAAATCAACCTAGGGATCTCATGAACTAGAGATAGGGTAGAAAGAGAGAGAGTTGGGGCAAATGATTAGGGTTCAAGAGATGGGATGAGGGATACCCCTTCACCCCATATTTATCGGGCTTTGGCTATTTCCCAAAGACCCCCCTAGATACATGAGTGAACTACCTAGCCTAAGCATTGCAGTCCAAGCTCCGGAAAATATCTCCCGCATTTTGAATGGATGGCTCTGCTTCCTGCCAGGAGTTGTCGTCGCCTCGACGGAACATCCAGGATTCCGCCACGTGCCATCCACGCTTCCTCGGAAGCTCCGCCCGGGTTTTGAGGCCCAAACCCGCGAAACCCGCCACCGGTAGCTTTCGGCTCAACTACCGAACCCCGAGTTTTGCGGCCCAAACTCGGAAACCGACGCGGATGGTTTTGAGGCCCAAACCACCAAACCACTCGACGCGAACCACCTTGTCTTCGCCCGGTCGGACTCCGATTCCCTTGAGCCTCCGCTCGACTCGCGCGTCCACCGTCTTGACTTGGTCGACTCGGTCTACCTCCATGCCTTCTCGCACTCGCCGGTGCCAAGTACTAGCCACCACAGCTAGTCCGCGGGCACCCATGGTCCCTCGGTCCGAGCCCCGCTTCCGCCCTTCACCGCTCTCAGTCCATCGGCATGGCAAGCCTCTACTCGACCTTCTCCACGCCATTGACCATTGTCACTAGGCATAGTACCTGCACACCACAAGCCGATAGATAGGCACACAATTTGCTTTCGCAAAGATTAGTAGTAAGCCACTCAAACTGAAACGCTCAAGTGTTGGGCAATCACTCATCACAAAACTGAACATACATGGGTACTTATCCACCATGTGTTCGCAATCTCCCCCTTGATGAGTGCATTGTCAACACAAGTGCATTTCAGATTTGAGCCACAAGGTAAAGCTCTCCAAATGACCAAAAGCTAAGAAAGCCAAAACTTGAGAGAAGCAAAACGCATCCAAAACTTGGTGCCCAAAGACATGGGCAACGGCTCGACGCAACCAAGCAAAACAAAGCTAGCCCTCAAGAAGAGGCAGAAACGGGCTTAACACCGCTAGCAAGCCAAAGATACCAAACGCCTTAAGGCAAGAAATTCTTCAAGATACCAATTAACGCACATGAAACTCAAGATGCCAATCGAAACCTGTCGAAGTCAACAACACAAGCTAGACCTCCAGAAGAGGCAAAGGCTCAACACATCTAGCAAAAGCTCCCCCTGGGCGAAAGCATACTC